>JANVCJ010086654.1:0-10749 GCA_026413505.1 Epizoanthus ramosus
AAGACACAAGACAACATAAACGCAATAGAAACACTACATTTTACTGCTCGAAACTCATCAGCTTCCAACCGCTCATGATGAGATGCCGAGTCTCTCTGCAGAAAGGGGTTCCAAATATGGAAGCGAAAGCTAGTGACGTATCAGTGGCTCAGGAATCTTTCTCCAGGAACGGCTGGGAACGACTGCAGATTTCCCTTCCCGTGTGATAGAATACGTTTGTGCAATCGAAGGCTATATTGAGGTTTCCCATCATCCAATAGTTCAATCTGACACACTAAAAACAGCCAAAGTAGGGGAACGTAACCGTTGGGTCGCAAGTTCTTGTCGAGACAATGGCTCATCCAGGTACACACCGTATAAACTAATGTGTGATCTAATTAAGTCATCTAATCATAAATCAAGTTGTCGTAGTGCTGTTCGCTGTTGGTTACAAAGTGTTAATGCATCAGCTGGAAATAGATTCGAAGTGTTTCAAGACGTACTAGGAATGGCTCTTTTCGTACTATTAGTGTCGAAAGTGAAAGCAGTTCTGATAGCGGAAATTCTGTGCACTCACATGTGGCGTGACGACGCGAATGGTTAATATTGCAACGAAAATCGTTTTCCGAAAACCATACAATTACTACTGCAATGGATAAGAGTATCAGTCTAACAACTGGTAATCGAATTTTCAAATTTTCACGGTAATATTTAAATTAAAGCATTAAAATGCTTAACTGATTGCCAGTGGTAGATAGGTATGCACGCGGTATATATACAGGTCATATACACGATCCCGGGGTCGCGATCGGAAGGTACATGCAACAGATATAGCAAGCCATCAGTTTAATACACTAAACTTTCCATAAATTGTTGTATACTGTAGCTTGAACAAACCGGATTATTACTGTTAAGAGATATTTTGAACATAAGGAGCTATTTGCTGATTACACACTGAACGTAACCGGAATACTGATGCAAATTTAATCAGCGCGAGCGGGCAATGTTCTATTTTATACTAACCGTATGCTGCATGCTCACTACTACAGACTGTAAATTAAGATGACGCAATTCTCCATTACAAAATCGTTATGTTTCTTAATACTAACAAGGAAAACTCGAAATACTTTTGACGAACATATTAACTGGTTATTGAAGGAATCAATATTGGTCACTACAGATTTATTACAAGATTCGTACATTTTTCAAGTTTCAAAATTCCAGGACCTTCCAGGAGTTTCTTAGTTATTTTCCAGGCGTTTCCAAGCGTACGTGAAAGTCAAAAAGCAGATAAACGAAAACACATTTGAAAAGAAGTTTTGTTCTCAACCATGCCAAAGTATAAAAGATTTTCACGCAGTCTGGGTTTACAAATTACTTGACTTTTCCAGGAGTTGTCCAGGACTTTCCAGGAATAAGAAAAGACTGACATTCAGGACTTTCTAGGAGGCAACTGCTCATGCGAGGATTCTTTACTGAGTACGTTCATGAACCAAGAATAAAGTTACTAACAAAAATGAAATAAAATAAGAATGATACAATTACAAAGCTGTGGAGGTTCACCGCAAAACTACAATTTTCAAGTTTTATACACGAATAATAACCCATTGTTACTTTCTTAGAATCGAGGAAGAATTAAACTGTCTGAAATGCGTTACCCTCAAATAAATCAATCATGCGGAAAAATTGACGCTTTGCCTAGCTCGGCGCCGGCGAGAAACTGCTGGGAGGGACTATACAGATTTGCCTTCCCACGTGATAGAATACGTGTGTGTAATCGAAGGCTATATTAGGTTTCTTATCTTCCTCTTCTCAGTCGTCAATATACTATCGTCCAATCCGACACACTATAAACAAACCACTAAACCAAAGTAGGGGCAAACGGACGGCCGAAGTACTCGAAATGATCATGGTGCATCCAGGTACACACTGTATAGACTAACATGTAAATTATTTTGATGAGTTGTCGTAGTGCTGTTCGTGCCGGTTGGTTACAAAGTGTCAATGCTGAAGCTGGAACTAGATTCGAAATTTTGCAAGATGTACTAGGAATGGTCCTCTTTGATTTACTAGTAAGGATATCAGTATACATGAAAGTGTCGAAAGCGAAAGCAGTTCTGATAGATATTCTGTACACATAACTATTTGCATTCATCTGTGGCACGAGATACGTTTTTCAACCAAAATCGTCTTCTCGAAAACCATACTCTTACTACTGCATTAGAACAGTTAGATTTATAATTGATTTTTCCACTTTTTACGACAATTTGTTAAATGCTTAACCAATCGCTAGTGGTAGAGGGGTATATCTACGATTCCAGTGGCAAGGGGTCGGAAGATCAAGATACATGTAACATAAACAGCTGCTGCCAATTGTAAGCCATCTGTTTAAGACGCAATACTTTCCATACATTGTTGCGTGCTGTGGCATGAATAAACCGGATTACACTAGCTGTTATTTAGTACTGCAGTGAACGGAACTCGGAAGTGACGCGTGAACCGTAGTCAGAAGAACGTCGTTGTAACCTGATTTCAAAATTACAGACGAAACGTCGAAACATTTTAATTGAATCTTCAACTGTCTATAGGTCCTCGGATGCACGGAAATATGAAGAGCTCCAATTTCGTAGGCAACTCATCTTTCGAACTCCTTTTTACGAATTTTGCAAAGAACATTTATTTATCTCTTAATTCCGATATTTTGAGTGGTATAGAACCCAAACAAGTGACTTTTTTGACGAGAGCAAGTTCATTCAACCGTTAGTCGCCAGTCACCTTGAAAATGTTGAATTTACTAAAATCTTCGCCAAGATGATGAAAACTACAAAAGGATCTTCTGACTGATACGGTTCTCAGTCGCGTCAGTTTCGTTGACTGTAAGCGATATTTTGTACGTGATGAGCTATTTGTTGTTTATTCGCTGGTGACTGGACCGGAATACTGACGCAAATTTAATCAGCGCGAGCGAGCAATGTTCCATTTACTACTACAGACTGTAAATTGAGATGATCAGATGCAATTCTCGCATTACAAAATCGTTATGTTTCTAAATACTAACAAGGAAAACTCGAAATATTATTGACGAAAACATTAACTGGTTATTGAAGGCATCAATATACTGGTCAATACAGGCTTATTTACAACGTTCGTACACTTTTCAAGTTTCAAAATTCCAGGACCTTCCAGGAGTTTCTTATACATTATCCAGGCGTTTCCAAGAGTATGTTAAAGTCAAAAAGCAGATAAACGAAAACACATTTACAAAGAAGTTTGTTCTCAACCAAACCAAAGTATAAAACGCAGTCTGGGTTTACTTGATTTTCCAGGAGATGTCCAGGAGTTTCCAGGAATAGGAAAAAACATTCAGGACTTTCTAGGAGGCAACCGCTTATGCGAGGATTCTTTACTGAGTACGTTCACGAACCAAGAATAAAGTTACTAACAAAAGGGAAATAAAACACGAATGGTTCACCGTAAAACTACAATTTTCAAGTTTTATACACGAATAATAACCCGTTGTTGCTTTTCGTAGAATTGAGGAAGAATTAACCTCAACTTAAGATACAAACGGCCGGGAACTTTCTACAACATCTGGTCATACTCACCTCTGAATTAAAACAATAATTGTCATAGCTTGTCATGCATTTACAGGTCTGTATGTTCACCCATCATTATCCATACTTCACAGAACTGAAAAGTGCGTGAATAGCCAAATCGAATAATTTCATATTTGCGAATCGCATAAATGAATCATGAATCATACTCTTACTTGAAAACTAGATCAGTCGATGTTATCTGTGATCAGCTGAATGTATCTGAATCAAATGTTACAAAGTGCTTAATAATAAAAGTTCCGCTACCAAACAACAGCAACAACAACACTGAACAACAATTTATTTCCACCGTTTTTAACAAAAAGGTAATTACAAATATTGAAAATTAACAGTAAGTAGTGGCTGGACACCCGAAATAACTATTAGAGCTAATCTAGTCGGGTGCCATTTATTCATGAGTGCAAAGAACAAAGGATGTAATCCACTGCATTTTATTAATGAGATAGAAGACAGTAGGACAGCCACTTTCTAAAATAGAATCGATTGCGTGATCCCTCGTACGTTAATGAATCCCCCCGCAAATAACAGGCTAATTCCATGCACTATATACCACTTATATTCAGTATCATTGGTAGATATACGACAGTTGTGTAATACTACCACGTACAAGCGGCCATGTAATGTGTGGATTCACAAATTTGTTTTATGTTAATCTGGTACAGCAATTGCTACCATTTGAAACCAGTCAATAAATATTATCAGTACTATTTTCAAACTTTTGTAATGGACCAGGTGTGATAGGTTAGGTTGTAAGGGCCTTTGTCTTTGATTTGACATTATGGTCTCTAGTCTAGAAATCAATACCGCGATGTGCTTAGAAATTTGGTAGAAAACGTATGGATTTTGGATGTAAGTAAATTATCCACTATTGCATACCTCTACTTTAATTCTCAACCAAATCTTAACTTGTTTTAGAATCTCTTGAAAGAAAATACTGAATATTAAATTTGGCAATTCTGCGCTTTTTTTATTTTCAGTATAACTTTACGAAAGTAATATATTATTTAGTATTATACCTCATAAATCATTTTTAGAAAATAGACCTTTTCACAGTTCCAAATTCTTTGCTTGACATTGAGACGAGGGTTAAATGTGCATTGATACAACCACTCTTCCTTTTGATATGTATATCATTTTTATTATATATGCTAAATAGATTCACGTCTCTAACAGTACAAGGTCACCCTTGGTATTGATACAAACCCTCTTCCTTTCGACATGTATATCAGTTCTACTAATTTCACGTCTCTAACAGAGCATGGTCAATCAAGTGCTCAATGCCAGGCAAAGGCTTGCTTGTCTTGTAAACTACAAATTCTCACACAGAATGTGTAACTTGTGAAAATGTAACAAAACGAAAATTCGAGAACTTGGTAAACACTAAACATATCCATAATTTTCTTCTAGTCAGTGATGTATATGTAAAGCATTCTGTGTTTTGTTTAATTATAATAATTTCTAAATCGACAAAACAATATTGTTGTACACAACTATTTCAAAAAAGAGTATCTGGAGAAAGGAACTGTTATCGGTTGTAATTATTTCATGCCCAGAAGCAAATCAGATAAAAACTTAATTACGACATATCCGTTACTCTGCAGTGATTTCCGTTAAGATCTGCTACAAAAAGAAAGTTATTATTATTTTCAATATCATTATTATGATGTTATTATCTAATTATATGCAGTGAACATCATAAATTCAAGTGTGTTTCACTAAAAACCCTTCTATGTGTCGATTATATGTCTGAGTGTTGTTGTGCATTGATATGATGTGACGTAACGTAATGTAATGCGACTTGAAGTGATGTGACATGATGTGACGTGACGTGATGTGATGTGACGTAACATAACGTAATGCGACTTGAAGTGATGTGACGCGACACGATATGATGTGATGCGATATGATATATTCAATTGCGCATTAAAGAATTACATAGATCGAACTGAAGCACTGAAGGCGCAGCTGACTGCGGGTATATGGTCCATGCATGATCTAAATATACCCTAACTTATGCAGTCTTTGATATCATATTTTAAAATCTGTCAATTTCGTATCATATATTAGCATGACAAAATGCTATTGTGAAGAGACTTGGAGGACTAATCTCCGAAGTTGATTTTGTCAGCGTGAACATAGTGGAGCTTGTACATGTAGGCAACATGCACTTTCCACCTCCCTCCGCCCCACCCCCACCTCTCCTCCCCTGGCCCCTAGAACCCTCCAAATAGGATTAAGATGTCAAAATATTTTACTGTGAAAGTATTAAATTCGTGAGCCAGTAGATAACAAGTACTGACCATGGTAATGTAAGTTACTGTAATTATGTACAGTTCATTATTTACGTTACTTGAATTCTCGTTTCAGTTCCCAGCAACTCACCCCAGAGTGTAACTGGCACCAGTACAGGTTCCACCAGTATAAGGGTTACCTGGAGTGCTGTTCCTTCACCAGACCAGAATGGAATTATCACACGATACAAAGTGTATTATCAGGCAGTTGATGGACACTATACAAATGGATTGGAACGTTCTCTCGTAGTACAAAATGCCTCAGCCACCGGTGCAGATATTGTGTCACTAGAAGAGTTTGTGGTCTACAACATCTCTGTGTCAGCAAGTACCAGGGTTGGTGAGGGACCAAGGAGCAGTGAAGTGTCAGAAAGGACAGCACAAGCTGGTAAGCCTCTCAAAGTGTTATGTTCTTGTAAGTCTTGTAATTTGTAACATCTACATGTGTATTCCTTCAATAATTATAATCTATTTTATAATTATATTAATCTATTATTTATTTTATTATAATTACATGATTGTACATTTAAATAGTATAAAATACATTATTTTATGAAATAAATAATTTTGTATTAACTAGCAGTTCTCATCATGGAGAAGTGAAATGTTTGCATTTAATGTATATATATATAGTACCGCTCTCGAGTAACTTTAAAAATTCATGTGCGAATTACGCACCACGCCGCGCACGTGCATGGAATTTTGCAGTACATGTACATGTATTTGGTGCGTTGAGCTAAATTATGAAAGTGAGTGATTTCCGCATAAACTGCACGTGCAGGATCTATTATTCAGACTGTGTACACAAGTATTATAATTGTACACAATTTCAATTTTGTGTATCTTTGCTTGTATTCATCCAATAGTAGCCAAATCTTCCGACTTTTCCTAAAATGTTTTGCAGATTATGTTTATGATAAAATTTATTGATTAGAGGACAACCGGTTTCCATGGCAACAGCATTATTGATAGCCGTTTTTGGTGATTTGTACTAGAACATGCTCAATTCATTAGATTTTTATTGCATGTTATGATAATTATGAGATGTTTATCCAGGTAAACGGCGTTTCTCAGGTTTCTAGAATTAGCCAATCAGCGCGCGGAGCTGCTCAGAAAAAAGGGCACCATCCCAGAAGACACCGCAGGCTTGATTGTCAAGAGTTTGTTTGCTTGCTTTGGCTGCCATTTTTTTCTGATTTCTCTGTTTGAAAAACTGCAAGTTTTGATCATTTCTGGTTTTAAATTCACGGTGTCACCAAATATGTGCGTAATCAAGGATGCCAGTGTCAACTTGAATAAATATAAATTGTAAGATTCGTCGAGTGCAGCCGTCTCTCAAGATCAGTAGAATCACCAGAGCAGTGTGAGCGATCGAAGACCTCAGTGAGTCAGTGAGTCAGTTACTCATGACTCTCATGAAGCTGATGGATCGATGATGGAGGTGTGAAGGGAATTGCTCAGTGATTTGTACTTGAAGGCCTTGACATTGCTATTTCCAGCATGTTTGATCATCTGCATTTACTCGGTATTACAAACAAAATCGGGAGGAAACTCAACAAGTTCAGAATCAGATCAAATCGAACAGGTAAGGAATTCTTATTTCTATTTTGAAAGTTTATAAATATTAAATATTTAATGAAGACGTTTGCTTAATTTAAAATTATTTTCTCTTTTAAAAGTATTTGTTTCGAACCTGCAAGTTGCCTTAAAGTTTATAGAATTTTAAGTCGGGTAGTGAAGATGCTTTCTATTTGAATTATGGCCAGTATAATATTTTTTCCAATTTGCTTCGAAACAACAAGTTGTTGGGTGTTTTTATTAATTGCCTATATTGTTTTTCTTTCTGTCTACTTCTTTATATAGATCGATATTCAAAATGACTTTATTAAAATAGTATTTTTAAAATGTTATGAAAACTTGCAATTCGCTGGACAAACCGATTTACGATTGAACTGAATCTTGTCCAACTGGCTTACCATGTGCAAATATTTTAGTTATGACTTATGTATTGTTGTTTTCAAACAAGTTGACATCTGTTGATATGAACCCCATTCTCACAATCCAGATTTCAGTAACACAGTTTGCAGACTGAGTTTGAGAGTCTGTTCAGGTACAATACAATTGCAGCTGCAGACATGCTGTGTAATATAAACTTTCACTTCAATTAATTGTGATATGCTACAAGAATAAGTGAACATAAAATGATAATTAACTTTGGCATGCATGGAACTTATTTTATCTGCATTTTAGTCAAAAGCACTAATACTTATTCAGTTCTTGTAGTCAATTATGTGCAATTAATAAATATAGTAAAATGTTTTAAATGAAATTATTGAAATCTACACACAAACAAGTTGAATTAATCTACCCCTATAGATTAAGCCAAACAGCTTACTCAATAGAGAGTTGATTTTGCAATTGATTTACACCAATAATTTTGATTGTGCTTTTCTTTCTTCTCAGATTGTTGGCAAATGTGATGACCACCACCAGACCATATGTGCAGAAAGTATCATAACAATATTGAAACATGCATTTATTCAGCTGCTTCTGAAGAATTCCATTGTATCAACATGAGTGATTTGTTCATGACTGAAGTATGACACTTTTGTATCAGGGACAAACAAAGTTTCATATTACTTTTACTTTATGAAGCAAGTTTATAGCTGTCATCATCATTCAACTTAGTAGCTAGTTTGAGACATGTATAACTGAAGCATAATTATTAAAGTTATCAGTGTGTTTGATGTCTAGGATAATTTTCAGATGCTGGTATATGCAGAAATGATATGTATATGTGCAATTATAAATCTATTTGAAATAGATATATATTTAAAATAAAGGAATTTCCTCAGTTCCTTCTTAAACATTTTGTCATTTTTTTAAATTTGGAGCAAGAACTATAATATATATATAGCAAATATCAATGAAATGCTGGATCAGTTTTGTGGCTGTTATATCATTTCACAATGTAGTGATTTGTCATTCACAGTTGTCAGTTCTCATTGATTTTATTCAAAGAATAGAGACTGTAGTAGTTCAACACCACAAATGAACAAATAACAAACACTGCATAAGCCAGCCCTGTGATTTCTGTTTCTTTTTTTATTATTGAATTTATATGAGCCTTGGTCAAATATTGAACTTGGCTTAATCATCAATAAAGTTGCAAATGAATGGCACAAAGATTGTTGTTTATATGTTGTGTGGAAACCACTTTAGGGTACTCAACCCATTTTATGTGTGATGTATGCCACTTTTTAAAAATATGGTGCTTTGATCTACAATACTACATGTACATGTAGGACTAGGAGGGAAGGGGGATTAAATTTTAAGAAACTGAAAATTGTAGAGTTTTGTGGTTTGACAGGATTAGTTTCAAGGTATGTTTTCAGTTGTGAATTTACTCTATAATGCAAAATATCAGTTCTGATTATTCTTCAACTGGGATAGGTTTTGGAAGGTGCTTAATTTCGAATAGTGAAAACTGCAAATGGCCTAGTTGTATTTTACGATCTGACATCTGGTACAACTTGTTTCCAATTTGTTCCGCTAACTCACTCACGTGTAAATATTCCGTCTCAAATGACTGAAAATCTGTGGAGGTTTTATTGTCTGAGACCCAGAGTTGAAGAAGAGCACAGCATTGAACAGTGATGCTGATAGAATGTGGAAGTAATATGCCAGACTTGTTTGTGATTTCGGCCAAATTTATCGATGATTTACTCGTGGCATTAAGGAGGCGAATCTCACCAAATATTGTTATTAAAGATGCAAATGTTGGAAAGATGATGCAGTAATCTCCTTGTCTGGACCATATTGAATACATCGCATTGATTAGCTAAATCAGATAAAAACTTTAGATGCATTTCCAGCCAAAATGATTCTTCACGTGTTGAAGCTGATCAGAAATCCGCCATTTTTTAGACTTACTTACGCGCGCGCTGCCTTCTGGGATGGTGCAAAAAAAAATTTTCAGTCAGGCGTTACTGGCGTGATTTTCCGTTTACCTGGCAGATCGACAGTGCTGTAATGACCCCTGTAATCACTCAGCACACCCACACAATAACTATATTTTACTACTTCTGAGTCCGAGTCTGCAGCAGTGTATCCTGAATATATTTTAAAGATGTTGTCGCTGGACAAGGTTCCTGCTTATAAATGAAAATGTTGTTCGTTTCTTACGAATTGATTTCAATTAAATTTGATTTAGGAACTATAAATTAAATGGAACCAGTACCAGTAGAGATTAGAGTGCTATATGTCCGGGTATACGTATAAACACATTTTTGTTAGATGCTTGTAAAATTAGATTTATTCTGTGTAAAAATTGTTAATTTAATGTTTATGATTTTAACATCACATTTTAATTTTAACCCAAAAGTCAGAAGAGCTATAATTTAATACCTATCAAAAATTATATTTTTGCCATCAGATACAAGTTAGGGCTGTTCAAAGTACATACGTTCTTATTCTGATGGACACATTTGGTTTTATTAATTTATTGTTGTTTTCTAGACAACTTGTCTAGAAATTTTGCTTGAATTGTAAAAATTTATGGCCATCATGTTAAAATGCATCATTTTAAATTCACCAAACTTAAAGCCTTACAATACACAAATCTACAAATTAAATTACTTACCATACCTGCCATACAATTCATTCTGACTGAAAATATCATTTCATTTTCTGCTTGCTATATATTATTTTTAGGTGCTACTAGCTACTAGTTCAAAAATACTGATACACTGATACCTCTCAGGCAAAATCGTGGGTCCCTCTTATTTTATTCAAATATTTCCCCTTCTGTTAATGACAATTATTCTCAGATAGATCTCTATATTTCTGAAACCTCAATTTTAACC
>JANVCJ010086665.1:0-10748 GCA_026413505.1 Epizoanthus ramosus
TGAACTGGTAATTCAGCTAGTCTGATTTTTCGAGAGATAAGGGTAAAGAGTTGCAGCAACTGCGAAGAATCTGTCCTCGTAGGACTTTGTGTTGGTTTTGGAAACAACCAGTAGTTGATGCACATTCCTAGTTATTTACTATGCATGAACCACGCAGTGAGGGGGCGCTTTATTCTGACGACCACATTACCCCTCCAATAAAGTTCAACATGGTTATAACTAGCCTTGTACACCCTTTGATAATTATTTTCAATGATAACAGAAGATAAATTTAAGTATAGAAAATTTTGCAGAGCAGAGTCATCTCTGTAGAATAAAATCGTTATTCTTTCTCTTCGAATTCCCTGATTCCTAGCCAATTCGCTGTGTTAATAGCTTATACAGTCACTACACGTGTTATTATGATCATGGTTAAACTGTGATTATGGGTTGCGACAGGCTCTTCGTATTAAATTATGTAAAGTATAAAATCCCAAACTATTCAACAGCACATTTGAACGTTCACTAGTACCGACGAAACATCTGCAAATGGTCTTGATATTAACTTGTATTAGAATTTCCTTCCCGGTGTGAGACGAAACGTTTGCATCCAATCAATATGATACTCTACGCTTCTGTTGATAAATAAGGTTACAGACTTTTCATTTAAAGCAACAAAATTAAAATACACGAATTAAGCTCTATTTATACCAACAAGTTTCCGGTCGTGTAGAGGGATAAACAAATCTTCCTTCACATTTTTCCGTGTCAAGTTTGAAATGTGACAAACGCTTTGGTTGACGAGTTTCCTATTCATAAGGTAACATGCTAATTTTCGAACAGGAAAATTAATCAACTACGGTTGGTGCAAAAAAGCTTGTTAAGGAAACTAATTTTTTTTCAAGGGAATTGTTTTCTTGTACGCGGTGCTTTGGCAAAGAGACATTGGCATGTATCAAGAAAATGGTGCACAGCTTGTTGCTAAGGATCACAAGCGCATTGTTCTCTGCCGAATAAAGTACACATGTACATGCAGGATTTTCGATTTTTGAACGAACCTTGCTCGTACTGTGGTACGAAGAAGATATTATACAACTCTGAAGAAAGTTACAAGGTCGAAAATAGGGATAAGTTGGCCAAATGTTTCATTAGTTGTACGAAGGAACTGGGGATATTCGTCGTGCTGTGAGAATATCCTGTGAAGAACTTAGTAAATCTATGTTGAAATAAAATGTTGTCGTGTTTAGATTCAACGCTATGCATTTTTTTCCATCCACAATATCAATCTTGCAACAGTTTAATTCCATTCCAAACTTGTGTAGTCGTGTGTAAAATAATAATAAATAATAATAAATAATAATAAAATACCTATTTACATTTCTTATAAAAGGGGAAAAAATAAATTGTCCTGCAAGAACTGTATCAACAACTGTTAAAAACTACTTGAAAATGTTAGAAAATGTTAAAAATATATGCAAAACTAAAAGTGTTCAAACATAGTTAAAATCTTTGTTTAACTTTCCTGATTGTCTAGCCTTATTTATGAATGTCTTGATGGAGCATGTGCCATTGTATGTATTTGCTATATAGTTCCACATTATAGCGCCCCTATAGGCAATCGAGTTCTTCATGTAGTACGTATTAAATCTTGGTACCACACTTCTAAGGCTATACTTCGATACCCTGCGATTACTGAGGATTTGGGTCATACAGCAATTCAAGGCGTTATATCGTTGTATACCGTATATATTATCTTTACTAAATTTAGTTTGTATGCATAATACAATCTGTCCTACCCAACCTTTGCTAGTACTTCTTGAGACGGCATATAACATGGCTAATTGCAAATGATCCTGGATGCTCTACAATGCAGAATTGTCAATGTATTCAAATTGTCTGTACAATTAAATCCGCCCAATACTGGCAACACGTATAGGATAGAAGGTTGGATCAATTTAAGATATAACCCCAAGAGCAGACGCATATTACTTTGTATTTCTGCGATTTTACTTTTAATCCGAGCTATTACCCCTTTTCTCTAATGTTAATGGGCCTCAAGACTCGTGTGTGTTGTATCGGTTTAATTTAACTGTCATAAAGGTGGTAGTTCATTGTATGGTGGAGATGTGTAGTTGACGATTTCGACATAAAAACGCGCTTGCGGTTATTCCATCAGTATTTGTTACAGTTAATGGACAACTTGGATATTGGTAGAAGAACAGTTGGAATGAGTATCTTCCAGCCGATCGTATGATCTAATGCAAAGAGTGAAAAGCAAAAAGCCCAATGCGTTACTGCCGCAATTGCGTCCGCTTTAAATAATCTGTTATTCTGTACATTTTGTTGATGTCCTTGTACATCAGAACCATGTAAACTATGTAGAGAAACCTTAAGGTATAAAAGGCATAATATAACTTCGTAACATGAAAGTTTGAGGGCAGACCAACAATTTCAAAAGAGTTGAAAATGCAATTTCTAAACATCTACTAATTAGCTTTCATGGAGCTGTTGTCCTTGCATTGGTTGTTTAACGTTGCTACAGCAGCAGGTGCTCCAAGACCAAAATCCACCAATTTTTCGATTTATAAATTCTTGTTCATTTTCAAGAACATTTCTATAAATTGTACAAAGATACGTACATGTAGTTTTGCTTAACACTATGGAAAACTAAATTAAACATCATAGGATTTAGCATTACCATCGTTTATATTACTGATAAGTTTATTAAGAAATCTAAAATTCTTCTAGAAAAATTTAATTATCACAAATTATTTTTGATGACGCCATCAATGCTGAAATGGGTTAAAAAGGCAAACATTTAAGATGTAATAAAACTTAGTGTGTCCAAATCCTTTCCCACTATATTCTCGTAGGGGTTTAGCATTTGTTTGCAGGAAATCAAAAATTTGATATTATGAAAGGTCAGACTAATTTTATTATTTCTACCAGGTAAATATTTCAGAGAGTTGCCATTTCAATTTCCAAAACGTTATTTGTTTTGTAAAAGAAACTTACCTCGACATTATTAACGCATCATCACCATCACCTGCTAAGCAAAAGAAAAACCAACAAATTATTTGCAAAGTAGACATTATAATGCAAACAAATAGCACTTTCGTAGCTGTAACAAGTCATATATTTACATTGTCCCGAGTTAGTTCTAACTCCATCGTCCAAAAATCGTGCGCATTTCGTATACATATAGATACGGTAAATCATCATCCGATAAAGCAACATAGGACAATTATTGCACCTTGAAAGTGTGTCTTGTTTCGAAGGGACTGTTTAGAGTGAAACACAAATATATTCCCCTCGTATCTCCTAATATTTACAAAAAAGACTTATTTTTATTGTGAATCAAACGGTGTTTGCTTTCCATTTAAGCTCATTCTCTGAAGTTTTGTTATTTCAAAGATGAAGAAATTCCAAGATTTATTATTTATAATTTTGGATGTCGTATATACAGTCCCATTTCAAATATAATACAAACACAAAATGTGCACTTTATTCATGTTGTCTTATACTCGACATTTTTAATTAATTATTCGATGTTGTAATACAGAACATGAAAGCACAAAATGACTTTAGCTATCAGTGAAAGTAAATATCAAATGGTATATACGCTGAAGCGATCCATACAAACAATCGCACTTTCATCTCTAGCATTTTGTCCTCTGCGAAAACGATATGCAAAACAATTAATGCTGACCACATCAACAATTCCGTTTCATTGGACCTGAGTTGTGTAGCTTCTAACTGGAGCATAGATCTGAACATGCTGAACTATTACTATAACTATAATGTTGCTAGTGTCATTATCAGTATAATTGGCGCTATTACTGCAACATTGACCAACCTGCTTATCGTCGTTGCCATTTGGAGAACCGCATCACTCCACTCGCCCTCCAATGTTCTCATCGCGTGTTTGGCGTGTACCGACTTTCTTACTGGTCTAATAACTCAGCCGAATTCGGGAAGCCTGTCTCTTTCATTTGTTACAATGACAGCAAAGAAATCGTTAAATTTCCAACTGGACTATTGTTGGCTTTACCAAGTGTTCTTCAGCAGCGCATCGCTACTCGGTGTGATGTCTTTCTTGACACTTACAGCGCTCAACGTGGACAGATTCCTTGCACTCCATTTACACCTGCAATACAAGAGCACGGTAACCGTGTTTCGTGTACTGGCTGTAGAAGCTGTTCTTCTTGGTATCTGTGTGCTGGTTACAATGCTTCAAAGTATTGATCATCGAGTTAAAATAGCCAATATTGTTGGAGTAATTGGATTTGGAATTGGCGCCCTAATAAACATCTTTGCTTTTCTTGGTATAGTCAGAATATTTCGTAGGCACGTAAAACAAATACAGGTTGAAATTCAAGTAACTGCCCATCTCCATGGCAACACAATCCTAGAAATGACCAAAATTAGTAGTGCGGGGTGTTTCAATGTTTACTGTAAAGCTAACGCTAAGTTCACTGATGGTGGTTCAAGCAAACTCGTCCCTCAACTGTTTCATTATTCTTTGGCGAAGTGGGAATATTCGTCGTGCTCTCAGGAATATCCTGTGAAGAACTTAGTAGATCTATGTTGAAATATAATGTTGTCGTGTTTCGATATCAATATGTAACAGTTTAATTCCATTCCAAACTTTAGTTTGCAAACTTCTGCAACTAACGCCACGTGAACAAATGTAATGTGTTCAACACAAAGTGGACAACGCATTATTCGTAGTTACTGAAGAAACTGAGAAAGTTACATATTGTGCGTTTATACGATCTAGATCTATTAGTGCATAAATAAATTTATTAGCACATGGGTGGCTGCATACGCTCTGCGGTCCACTGAATTAGTTTAAGACACAACTTTTCATTACTTCTACAGCAAGTTGCACTTCTTCCAAGTTGTGTTTTATGGCTGCTTATGAGCATTTTGATTTTGATGTTACTCCACAACCGAGGAGTGGGGTAAAGCAACGCTGCTAAGAAGACTGCTTCTTAAGGAGAAAGAGGAAACAATGAACTATAACATATGTCCATAAGGATTTCCCTTCCCTTTCATGAGCATTTTAAATATGCAAGCTTTTTCCTTGTTGACACTGGACTTCCGCGAGTGCTGAACAACATTTTCTAGTTTTCTCGAATTTGCCAAAAATCACTATTTTTGAAAATAGTTCACCAAAGGGGTCTTGTAGGAAAAATATAAAGTAATCAAATTTTTTTGCAACGGGCATCCAATTCTGGATATTTACCTGCAGTCTCTCTTAAAACCCTGGTGAACTAAGATATTTTAACTTACCAAAATGGTATATCTTTAATCTTTTATCGATGGCAGTTGCCAATAACATAAACTAATCTAGGCAATGGTGTACAGCGGAATTTACAGGTTTAAATGGGAATTGGTGCACGGTGATACATTTGTAACATTCACAGACGTTGAAGGCAAACAATTCAACTCATGTAGAGTGCGAACAAAAAAGTATCTATCAGGAGTCACAGAGACGTAAATGTCATTAAATTGTTATATTCATTTCTGGTGGAAAGGTCAAGTTGACAAGATTATTGTTGATCTTGTACATCATATACTATTACATCGGTAAGTGTGGACCAGGTTTGCAAAGTAGGCCAATCTAGGTCACTTATCATGGTAGAAGGATACTTGTTCTCGGCTGAACGGATTCGATTGCTTCTATATCCCTTACGATTGAGCGTGTGTTGATCCAGGCTGTTGTGGACTGTTCTAATATTGGGACGAGAGAAAAGGAGCTACGTTCTTTAATTTTCTGGTAACACCGAGGTGCTTGTAGAAATGTACATTATCGACTACTGAGGCACATATGATATAGGTATAATTATAAATTCAATTGGTTGTTTCTAAAGAGTAGCCGCAAATGTGGCATTTAGATGGCGAGAATCTCATTTGCCAGCGATCTGCCCACGCTCTACAAAAGACGTAAGTCATTTTGAAGGGTGGCGTGGTCACCTGTAGTGCCAATTGTCGCAACTTGTCGCAATTCATTCAAGTACAGTATATTTGAATAAAATTTATTTATTTAAATTTGGCATTGTATAAATTGCGACTAACACATGGAGAAGAGTCGTCCACCTACTTAGGATCACCCTATCTAGAAGGATTCCCCAACCCTATTGTATTTCGGGGTTTGGTTTACATGAGAGGAGGGTCACCCTAGGAGAAGGGTAACCCCACTTGCTTGCTAGGGTAATGTTCTATTGGAGGGACAGCGTTTGCCATGTAAAAGCGTAAGATAGGGTCATCCTACTTAGGAGGGCTATCTCATCATTGTTAGCTTTTTACGTTCGATGTTTGTAATTCGATATTGAGCTCTAAATGGCCATTTTAAATGTAAGACATATTGAACAGAATTTCTAGCATGCAGCTGCCAGAGTCGTCCCTCCTAAGTAAAGTTGACTATAAAGAGGGCTACGTTTTGACGCTAGTCGAGATAGTTTCATACTATCTAGCAGCGTATACCCTTTTCAATGTAAACACGATCCAACATGATCAAATTTATAAGTTTATGAAATATCAAGTTGTGGCAACATGAGTGCAAGTTTGGAGAAGAATAAATAGTTTCGACAGCTCCCAGCTTTCTATGTTTTCAATGTCCTCTATTAGATAAACGTAGCCATAATATAATACAGGCACGAGTTGTGGCAACAACCAATCAGAGGATAATCTAATTTACATAAATATTATTAATGACGCCATCAATGCTGAAGTCATCAACAATTTTTCTAAACATGGAGCCCCCTTTTATCAGGTTAGAATTGCTATTATTTGCGACATGGGTTAACAAGGGAAACATTTGAGGTCCAATAAAATTTAGTGGGTCTTAATGCCTTCCGCTTAAATGCCAGTAAGAGTTGCTGGTAGTTTAGCATTTAAATTTTAATAACATGCAGGAAATCAACAATTCAATATTAAGAACGGTAAGTGTAATTTGATTATTAATAAAAGGTAAATATTTCAGTCAGTTGCAATTTTAATTTCCGAAAATTTATTTGTTTTACAAAAGAATGTCCTCAACATTATTAACACCATCATCCCGATCACCTGCTCAGCAAAAGAATAAGCAACAAAATATTTACAAAGTAGCAATACTGGGCAAAGGCAGCACATTCTTAGCTATATAACAGCGTTCATAGTGTCCCGAGTTAGTTCTAATGTCATGGTGCAGAAATCTTCTGTAATCCATACACAGTTAAGCTATGTCATCATCCGATAGAGCAACGTGACGGACAAGGAATATACCGTTAAAATTATGTGTCTTGAATCGAAGGAACTGTTTACATCGATACACAAACTTACCCCTCGTATGCCCTAATAGTTAGCAGTGAATCGAAACTATATTTGCTTTCCATTTAATCTCTTTCTCTGAAATTATGCTAAATGTGAAATTCAAGAAAATGAAATGCAGAAGTAGAAACGTTAATGATCGGTATAGGCAGTACAAAACACTAAATGTCTCACAACTGACTTTATGTGAAACAATTCCAAGATTGGGCGGCAATACGTTTAAATACTCGTGCAGCCCCATTTCAAATCTAATAGAAACACAAAATGTGCACTTTATTCATGTTGTCTCATGTTGAGGCATGTTGACTCGGCAGATTTTAATTAAGTAATTATTTATTTTTGTAATATAGAACCTGAAAGCATTGATGACTTTAGCTATTGGTGAAAGTAAATATGAACTGGAATATATGCTGAAGATCCCAATCCAAAAGTATTATAATTTCATCTTTAGTATTTGGCTTCTGCAAAGACGACATGGAAAACATTGCTGTCCACATTAACAATTCCGTTTCATTGGACTTGAGTTGTGTAGCTTCTAACTGGAGAATGGATCTGAACCAGCTGAACTATTTCTACGACTATAATGTCGCTAATGCCATTATCAGTATACTGGGAGCTATTACTGCAACACTGACCAATCTGCTGATAATCGTAGCCATTTGGAGAAACGTGTCGCTCCACTCGCCTTCCAATGTTCTCCTCTCGTGTTTGGCGTGTACCGACTTTCTTACTGGTCTAATAACTCAACCACTCGGGGCAATCCTATCTCTCACATTTATTATAATGACAGAAAATAATCCCTTAAATTCCCTACAGGACTATTGTTGGTGGTACAATGTGCTCTTAACCAGCGCATTGCTACTGGGTGCGATGTCATTCGTGACGCTTACCGCGCTCAACGTCGACAGATTCCTTGCGCTCCATTTACATCTGCGATACAAGAGCACGGTAACCGTGTTTCGTGTCTTGGCTGTAGAAGCTGTCTTCCTTTTTATCTGTGTGCTTTCTACAACAATCCGAATTATTGGTCAGCAATTTAAAACAGCCAGTTTTGTTGGTGTAACTGGATTTGGAATTGGCGCCGTTATAAATATTTCTGCTTTCTTTGGCACAGTCAAAATATTTCGTAGGCACGAGAAGCAAATACAGGTTGAAAATCAAGTAGCCGCCCATCTCCATGGCAACACAATCTTAGAAGTGACCAGGATTAGGAAGTCAGTTCACACCGTACTGTACGCGTGGTTGCTGTTTATTCTGTGTTATATTCCATCCGTGATAGCTTTCGTGTCTGTGGCAGTGCGAGGTGTTTCAGTTTTTACGAGAAAGCTAACGCTAAGTTCACTGATGGTGGTCCAAGTGAATTCATCGCTCAACTGCTTCATTTTTCTTTGGCGAACAAGAAGTGTTCGTCGTGCTGTGATAAACGTTCTGTCATTCTTTACGAAATTTTAAATATTGTTAAAGTTTTTGCTTGGTCATTAAAATTACATTTGCTTTTCATCCACATTACCAATCTGCAACATTTTAGTTCAATTCGAAAATTTAGCTGGAAACACTTTTGAAACTATACCTACAACATTAAAGTTGACACACCTTCAACCCACCCCACAAGTAAAATATTTACCCACCCCCGGATTACACCCCAGATATTACTAAAAATAGAACTAACGGGGCAGACAGTATAAAGATTTGGACGGCGGCACTCAGTTGCGTGTAGGTGATTGACTTCCCCATTTCAACAGTTGGCAGGCAGTAACATATAAATCGAATCTCTAAAGAACATTGAATAGTTAATGATCGGGAACTACTGGAAATAGTTGAAAACACATCGTGGGATATACCGCAAGGAAAATGAAATTAACGTGGCTGATACTGAAGGGAGGATGCGATACCTGGAAATTGGCTTAAAAAGTCAATAATTGAAAAATGTGCTCGAAGACACTGAACAGTTAAAATTTTAAAAATTGCTGGCCCAATTTCAACTTTGCATTAAATCGTACTCCTATCTAAGGTGAGTTGCTAACAAACAGTACTGTATTTGTATCTTCCCTCACTTTTGAGAAAATAGGCTATGCAAAAATGTAGTTTTGCCATATTTGGAAATATTGTGAAGCATGCTCTGTGTTGCTGCCACACAGGTGATGAACTAGACATGGTAAACATTTGTTTGATATGCATTTAAATACGCAAGAGCGATATATTGAATATTCCTGTTATTAGCCGAGTGCGACGTCCGTCCGGTAAGTTATGGTCTGAGTTTTTTCCTTCCTTTTATGGCCCAAGCGCGTAGAGAAAAAACGAGGATCCATAACTTAACGTATGGACCAAGCAAACGAGGCTTTAAATAAGATATTTATTTATATATGGCTTTGTTGATAACGTCAGCCAGTAAGGGCGTGTAAACACTTGGACAGTCAACAAATGACAACCGCACGAGAGCGAGAGCTCCGTACAGCAACTTATGTATTGTTTACGGGAAAACGATATTTAAACCGTTTAGACTTTCATCTGAGTCATTTCTATTTAAGACGAGTGCTGGACCCAATTTTGTATTTGCCGTTCCGAAGAATGACCTGTGCTTTTTTCGGAACTACACTGATGTGGATAAAGTATCATTTATAGAAGAGAAATCATCTGATTCCACGTTTAATTGGAGCTATTCCACTTTTCTGTCTTATATATGGGCCTTAAGTTTGCATAGCTGAGTGGATTATTTCAACTGTAAGAAAGGTAAATCGCGATCGCTCCTCATATGGTACAGATGTGTTCTTAACGATTACCATATAAGAAACGGCAGTCTCGTGCCTGTGGTACTTCGATAGTAATTGATAGACTTGGTAGTCAACTTGGATATTGGCAGTTCTACCAAATTAAAACAGTGCGAATGAACGTCTTCAAGCCAATGCTTGCAATAGTCAAGAATAGCGTACAGAAAAAAGACATTATATTATTTGCCGCTAAGGACGTATACGAGCAGTTTGACTAATACTTATGCCCAAGGACGTATACGTGCAGTTGGACTAATAGGTATACCTAAGAACGTATATGGGCAGTTGGACTAATACTTATGGCCAAGGACGTATACGTACAGTTGGACTAATAGGTATAACTAAGAACGTATATGGGCAGTTGGACTAATAATTATGCCCAAGGACGTATACGGGCAGTTTGACTAGTACTTATGCCCAAGGACGTATACGGGCAGTTTGACTAATACTTATGCCCAAGGACGTATACGTACAGTTGGACTAATAGGTATACCTAAGAACGTATATGGGCAGTTGGACTAATACTTATGCCCAAGGACGTATACGTACAGTTGGACTAATAGGTATACCTAAGAACGTATATGGGCAGTTGGACTAATACTTATGCCCAAGGACGTATACGTACAGTTGGACTAATAGGTATACCTAAGAACGTATATGGGCAGTTGGACTAATACTTATGCCCAA
>JANVCJ010086676.1:0-10747 GCA_026413505.1 Epizoanthus ramosus
TTGCCTTCGGAATTCCAGACTCTTCAACCCCCCCTCCCCTTCGGAATTCCAAAATGCCGTCCGTGGTAGGGGTATGGATATTTTCTGGAACTACCCATTGACTGTAATGTGAATACTGTTTCCGTAGTTCGTCAGATGCCAGAATAAATTGTCTAACACCACATATTATACAGGTAAGTAAGTGCTGTAGTATTAAGCCTGGCTTCTGTATGCAGTTGCTATCATTACTAGTAAGAATAATAATTGGGGTGTTGAAAAGGTGCAGCAACCATAATAGTAATTCCAGCAGTCATATGGAAACCAAGCCAGCTTGCTTTCTGGATGAACTCAGATAGTTCTATCATGTCAGCAATCAGGTTTACTGGTATCATGGTGGCTATACATGTACATCAAATTACTTTTTGCATTAGTCAGATCCCCTCACACCCCCTTTTCCCTTCAAACCATGTGCAAACAATATTATTATTGTGGGAAAGAGAGAGAAAAAAATGGGATAAAATAGGAAGATTCCTTGACACTTCTTCAATCAAATTGTCATTTCTTTTAAGATCAAAGAACAAAGAACTAAATTTAAACTCCATGAAGTTTAGGGCTGTACAGCGTAAGAGTGATGTTCAGTTGCAGTTATGACATTTCACTAAAAATTTCTAGACACATGCTTGAATTCTAATATTTGTATAATTATTATTTTGTTTCTTGACTGCCAGTTGGAACCAGAAGTTCAGGAGAGAACAACAGTGATACGAGTCGTAACAACAGACACACAAGATGACTACAAGGTTTGTTGTGGAGTTATAGCACATAACATTAGTAATAGTATTATTATATACTTCAAAATTAATCGTAATAATCATAAGATCATTAAATAATTACTTAATTATTAATGAATTAATTAATTAAATAATTTTTACTCAAAAACAGCTATAGATAGAGTAAATTCTTGTATATATATATATATATATCTTGAAAAACAAACATTTTAGAGGGGTATCCATCTGGGAAGTTTGTACTTTTTGGTTTTTTGGGCAAAAATATTGTGAAGCACAAAAACTTATTGTCAGTAACATTGGTAACTGCAACCTCGCTGTAATGCATGTATAAGAATAAGAATAAGTGAATAAGAATAAGAATTTAGGAGATTGTATTGATGACTTGAGTTCACCCTAGTGTATGCTGACTACTGTTTATGATTGCTTTAATTAATGTTTGTTCTTTGCGGGTTAAAGAACCCACCTATGTATTATTGCACACAGGCAATGGAGGGGTCGTCGCGCTACAGCTCTGCACCTCGGTGTAATGGTACTGACAGCCCAGTAACTGTAATAGTGTCTCCGGGTGATCACATAAATACAGACGACTACGGCTTGGACCAAGATGATGACTATCAACCTGATGATTCACCGGGAATGAGTGGAGATGGGTGAGTCTTCTTACAAGTCCTGTATGAGAGATTCCAGTAAAATCTTAGACAGCTGACATATTTGTATTGCAGCACTGTACATGGTGTTGTTGTTTTATGATACATTTAGCTGTGGAACCAAACCAGTTTACGTCTGTTTTTTGAAACCGACAGAATGTTACAACACTAAGACAGTCGAGAGAAACTGACAAAATCTGTGTATCAACAGCTGGCCATGGGTGGCTGCGGTTTTCTCTTGACTGTGTGCAGTTATTATCTCATTTCTGATAGACTAACAAACGGATGTTTGAACATTATATAAATCTCTCTCACTGTTCACGGTTTTCTGGGTTTCAAGTTGCATGAGGAAAGTCCATGCACACCACTTCCCAGATGCTCATATTCTTTAATTAGTGTTCAAAACTTTATTGAGAAACTTGCCAGATTTTAGGTTGTTTGTGACATTTTCTTGACATGTTTCTGATTAGACAACAGTTCCAGGCTAGACATAGCAACTTCAGACCAGGCATGTTGCAACTCCGATGTCGCATCAATCTCCCATGCCTTAAACTCCATTGTTCATTGATCAAATAAATATCATAAACATGCCACATATGTGTTGAGGAATGTCGACGATGGTGTCATGTTCATTGCCATAAATTATTTGCAAAATTACATGTAAAAAATGTTAAGGATAAGGATAAGGTTGATTGTATGTTGGACTAGGCTTTGCCAGAATCATTATAACAATGGAACAGGGTACCATTATCCAAGCTGCTGTTGTCTAAATGCTTATTTCTTTCTTGTTGGTTTAGTGGTCAAAGCAACTCTGGAACCAGGGAGACAAGAGGCCAAAGAAATGAGTAAGTACTAAGCTAAGACTATATAATTTATATGATTCTCATCTTGAATTTTCAGATGGAAACTTGATTTAGGCAGTACTTTCACATAGGATAATTAGGGTTGTTGCAGGTATTGAAAGTGTATTATTATGTTTTTTGGCTTGCCATTTTAAGCAGGGAACCTACATGTATGCAAATTTACATGCTATGAATCACAGACAGACCACCAGTACTGTCAATTATTATTCAGGGGCAGATCCATACATTTTGGAAAGGGAGGGCCATAGCCTAAATTCTGGAGGAGGGGGGAGGGCAAAAAGGGTATACATCTGTGCTCCAACAATATTTTTTTTCTTTCATTGTGTTTCTTATAAAATGTTTGCAAAATTACCGACAAAATGGGGAGGGGCAGATCCCCTGGGCACCCCCCTAGATCTGGAACTGTAATTTGCATCATCATAAACAGTGTGTTTTTCTACTTCAGATCATGTCCGAACAGGATGGGAAAATTTTGTAATTAAATTTTATCATGGGCAGGATCAGGTTTTAAAAGCCTGTGTGACACTTCCCCCCCCCATATGTCCAAACTTTAGACTGGTATCACAGATGTTAGTCAGCTTGAGCTGGCCCAAATTCCAACCCCCTGGGGCTGGTCCAATCCCCCCACCCCCAGTTTAACTATGGATGTCCGTCCTTTAAATGATATGTATAGAACTATATAATTTATATGCATCTAGCCCAGTTCAGGGCAGAATGATGAATTGAAGTACGTGATGGGCATAGATAGTGTTATTAGCCAAAATGAGAAGGCTGTACTTGTAATAATTCGAATGATTGTATTTATTTCACTTCTAACCAAGGTCAAGATCTGACATGATGAAGAGAAGGCGTGTTCATAAGTGTGATTACGCAGGTTGCGAAAAAGTGTACACTAAGAGTTCACACTTAAAAGCCCATCGACGCACGCACACTGGCGAGAAGCCCTACAAGTGTTCATGGGAAGGGTGCACGTGGAGATTTGCACGTTCTGATGAACTGACTAGACACTACAGAAAGCACACTGGTGCAAAGCCATTCAAATGTGTTCACTGTGACAGGTGCTTCTCAAGATCGGATCATTTATCGCTTCATATGAAGCGACACTGATTTGCGAAGTCATCGATTCCAGGATGGAGAGTTGACTAAAATCTAACAGTCAGGTAACTAGCAGCAGGGTCTGAATACCCAGTGAGGAACTACATATTTCTTAATGGAATGGAACCAAATGCAGTGGCTTTGCCACATCTGCCAGTTGCACATCTAGTTAGCTCAAGTCGCGGAGTAGTACTAGCCACACAAATGAGTAACATCCTGGGTGACTTAAAGAATGATACTTCAGTGGAAGCGAATATACAACACAATTTAAAGCCGGTATTTTAGGTGGAGGAATCTGTAAGTTAAGGGAACATGTACATGTATATAACACTAGATTTGATTACAGTACTCGCTTTGTATTGAAAAGACTTGATGGTTCTTTGTTGAAACTATTTCAGTAAAGAACAAGATATTTTACCTCACCCCCTTTCGACACAAGGGAAAGACAGACTTGCCTTTGTTAAGTGGAAGGGATAGGACCATTTTGCAAATATGACAGTTAAGTCAAGCACAGTTAGTTTATATCATACATTGTTATGAGGAAAGGGAGGCTAGTTGCTCATTGTATTATATCCAACATTGTCTTTTCCTGATCAATTCACAAAATTTGTTTCCATCGGAACTGATTCTGTCTAGACTGGCTGATAACTTTGGGGAACAGACATTACACCCATGAACACATCAAATTGTACTGTGGCATATGCTAGAGGTCAGTAAATAGTAGTTCAAACAACCAAATGAAAACAGGGGTTCTGGAATTATTTTATCTCACTCAGTGGTAGTATCCAGCCTTCTCTGTTCCCCAACCCCAGGACTTGACGTTGATACTAAGGCATATATTTACTGGTACCCTTCTCGGTGTGAATAGCACTCACAACATTCAACCCTGTCTGCCTGGACGGGGCTTGATTGCCGTTTTTTCAACAAAGGGAGGGTGCCTCATTAGTACCTAATAAGGACAGCTAGCAGTAACAAATTAAACTATGCTAAGTTTTATGTGTAAGGATTCCAAAGCAAAATGCCAAATTATGGGTAAACTGTCTGTTCTCAACATGTTGAAAAGTTTTTATATTAAAGAAGTTAGAATCATTAAATATTACAGTTAACTATACAGTATATTACAATAGCCAGCAAGCTTTGTATTCGTGGGTGTGATTTTGACAAGCAGCTGCAATGTTGCTATTTTTCATACATAGTACTTAAGGTATCAGTGAGTAACAATTTATTGTCAGTTTTCGGATTGGTGCCAACACAAGTATGTTGTTTCTTAATGAATTATTATACGGAGTCACTAACAGAAATTGATTTTATTGTAGAAATAGATTAATTTTGCACCTAGTTTGCTCTCAGTAGTTATATATGTGTGTAACACATGCCCATCACCTTGTGAGAGGTGGTTGGTTGTTACTTGACAGAGAATGTCTGAGTTTAGCAACATAATTTTTGTTGTTTTCAGATCTCAGTCATCAATCAGTAGCAGAGGGGTAGACTCTCAATGATTTCTGGCATTTGCCCATCTAGCCCTCTCCCGATACCAATGCATCATACTTCTCCCTCCCCCCTTGTTTGCTATCTACAGACCTGTGTCAGTAACATACTAACTACCAAGTTCAGTAAACTATATTATAGTTCATGCTTTTGAACAGCTACATGACTTGTATAAATTTTGAATTCACCAGATGAACATAATTACTCATAGTTCTTAGAGATTTTAGAGGTAGTTGCAATCAGGGATTTTTGGAAAACCTGCTAAAATAATTTAAGTTATTCTAGAATATTAGTAACAGTAAATAACGGAACATATTCAATCATGTTTATTGTTTTTGATTGCTAAAATAGCATGTATAATTGGCAAGTACTTGGGTATGTTGTAATGGCTGCCAGCACCAATTTCAGTCAGCTTTAATATTGACATTTTCAACATTTACCTAAGTGACCTATTGAAGTCTTTTCTGGCAAGTATGAAAGATGGTTCCATACACAATAATTTTTTCCAACATTAAACGAAGTGCACTCGGATAAAGAGGGGACTGCTAACAGTATCCTGAAGACTACTTAAAAATAGGCAACCAGTCAGGTTTCTTTCTGCTTCAAAGTTACTTTATCAGGTTAGACAGTAACATTTTGGTTGTTTTCGGTTTAGAATAGTGATATGCAGCTATGTTTTCACAAAAAATAAAAATTTACAGACCTTTAAATGGTGTTAATTTGATCCCCATTTTGCCAATCATAACCTCTGACGTAAAAAGCAATAATGTTTGTTGTGCTTCAGTGAAGCATTGTATGAACAAAAACCAAAACTTACAGAAAATTTATGTTCGAACAGTTGGTAAGCTTTAGTAAAGTCCAGTGTTTGAACTAGACTCTTTCTATATAGGCTACAGACAAGCTCCTTTGAGATATAACAAATGATTAAGCCGTGATTTATCAATTTCAAGCAATTTCCATTCAGTAGTTTGTTGAGACAAGATTTTTCTAACGTCAGGTGAACTTCTGGATTTTTGAAGACTGTGAATTGTTCTGTTTACTGGCATTGCAATTACATTAGTTTTAAACTGTGTAAACTAATAAGTGATGAAATCATATATTGGTTAATGATCATTTCTAGTTTAATTCTGTTTTTTTTTATCAATATTTAACTACAACACCATCTGTTTCTATATAAGATTTTTTTGTATATATTCTTTAGGTTCACAAAATATTTTTCACATCAGTGTGTTGATGACTTAGTTATATCTTAACACAAACTTATATGTATATCCAAAATGAATTTGAGCAAGCTGGAATGCATTCCCACAATTTTCTGTTAGGTTTCATATGAAGCATCTGGTTACCCTATGTAACAGAGCAAAGGGATACCAGACTACAACCTTGGTCATAACATGGTTAAACACACCTGCCCCCCTCCCTGTAAGATGTTTTACCATTTCGCAAACTTACCTTTGTTTTAATGAGTAACTTTGAAAATGAGAAAGGGTTTGGAATATTTTAACTAGTTTGACCAGGTTGTAGAACCTGTATACAGTTCTGTTGAAAATTATATCTTTAAGGTGGTAATTTTGTCAGATTGCCAGCAATCTTGATACAGCTTCTTTAAGTCACTTTTTAAATGCTTTGAATCTTGTTAAAACAAGATTGAGAGATTCAAACCTTAACAGGTCTGCAGTTACACTGTGATGTTAGTGAGTCACCCTTAACAATTTTAAGTATGTTTCAATTGTTTGATTCATATAAGTTTTTCGTGACATCATGGCTGCCATGATCCTACTGTAGTTCATTTGAATTATTACCTTCACTCTGTTGCTAATAAGATTTAGTCAGGCCATTGAATGGGTTTGGAGCCCCAGTCCAAAACATCACGGCTCTAGAGCTCTAGATCAGAAAAAAATTTGGCTCCAGGGCTGTCTGTTTCCAGGGCCCCAAACAAGGTTCAGTTTGGCTCACCAGCTAAGAAAAATTGTGGCACCAGGGCACCAGTGCTAACAAGTGAGGCTCCTGGGCTCTGGAATCCCTTCCCTCTCCTCCCCTGCTGGGCCTTTTTTGTTGTACATTGGCACACAAGAAGCAAACAAATGTTGCATTGTAAGATAGTTAAGGGGTTGGAATGTCATTATAGAAAGCACTGCTGTGTGAAGCTAACAATAATTATATATACACTCGAGTGTTTGCATCAAAATATTACATAAATCATATATTAATTATCTCAGCTACTTTAAATATGCAAGCAGTTGTCATGTAGACAATTTCTGATACAATAATTAGTGTGAATTGTATTATGTTTTTTAAGTGCTTGACAATTTTAGACATAATTATGCAATTTTTGCCCTTTTAGCAAATAGGTTTGGCCAATATTATGTATCTCTCTAAATATTAGTAGAGCTTTGTGAAAGTTGCTTAAACTTAAGGTGGTTCCCACCATTTTATCATTTTTTTGTGCCGCTGATCTTTATGAAACTTTAGGCTTATTGACACGTCATGGCAGTAGGGGTTAAATGTGTACAAGAACTTTTCGGCTTATCAACCCATGCACCTTGGACACTGCAACTTTATTGCGTCTCAAAAAACCTTTATAATTATAATAATTCAACTGCATTTTGCTCAGTGAATTTGATAATCTCCATAAATTTATTATTTCCTTAGAATTGTTCCCATAATGAGAACATGTGAGAAAAGGTTTAAAGATTCTGCAAATAGGTTTGCCCCTTTAAAAGCTTATTTGTTGAATTGTACTAAAATGTCCTCAAATGTACTTGTTCAAATAATTTTGAACACAACGAAAATAGGGGAGAATCGTTTTCATTTTTGTGTAAAGTGCAATTGAGTGCTAAAACCAGGGCCAGTTTGAAAATATTGTAAAATATAAATATCCACTAGGGAAATAAATAGCCGAGCACTCGGGAAAGTAGATATTAATATATTGAATAAGAAATGGGTTCACCCCATTTGTGGCAACGGCATGAAAATAATCTCATAATTTAATTTCAAGCCCAGAGACCTTTGATTCCATCTGTCTCTCCCCCTGCAATGTAATTAATTAATGTAAAAGTTAAAATAATATAGTTTGTTGGGAAAAAGATAATGTATGCATGCAGAAAAAAGGTGTATCTGATGACATTTAAAGTTGCCATGGAAACATTGTGACGAGAGTAAAGGGTTGATAAGCTGAAGAGTTGTAAGCACTAGCTACCAATAACTGCCAGTAATCTGCCGTAGATATCTGTGAATGCATTATGTAATGTTCAGTGGCATAGAAAAACAGAAATGCAGGTGGTAGCGACCTTGAGAATAATATCTGTTAATACAGTTTTTGTTGGCTTGCTTGAAGGCTTGACATGTGACAAAAATGATTTAGAAGTTGAACTTGGCATAACCACTATGGAGCTGAATTTCCTTGATATACCCCAACATGTTGTAGATCCAGATATGTTAAACTTAAAACTGTTGATAAGTCATTGGGTCTTCATTACTTCAATTTTGGCTAAATGTTTTCAAATTAAAACCTGAAGCAGCTAGGCAATGTTTTGTATGTCTGAAAATGCTACTTTTTCTACATTTCATGGTATTCCGAATTGTGTTTTTCACTCAAATGAAGCTTATATGCAAATGCCTCCTCGTATAGTGGGCTCTGAAATATTTACGTTACTGTACCGGTTCTATAGGAGTATCAGATTTAAGATATAAATACTGAAAAAATTATTGGTGTAACAAATATTGCTGAAAATATAGTTAGTTGCTATAGTTTTCAAATTTATAGTTGTTTATAATGTTACTTGCACTTTTATTGAGTGATAGCATAATATCTTTGAACAGTGTGAAGACATATACTTCAGCGATTTTTCTGTATCACACAATTTCCCTGTACAAGTTAAGTGATTATATATAAGCCTGAAGGGAACAGCAGATAAGGAGGTGAAATTGTTTTCCAAATGGTTGAAATGCTGCTTAACTCCTCACCTGTGGGATGTTGTTGACAATTTAGATGTGTTTGAAGGGAACATGGCCTGAGAACACTTTCACTTGCAAGTAAACTTTTATAATCAATATTGTCTTGGATCAGATTGGTAGTTTAAAGCCAATAATTCTGCTCACATAGACAAACGCACTTTGATTTTTCAGTGCTTGGAAATCTTGAAATAATGTAGGTGTGGCCGCTCCCAGGCCCAGTTCTAATGCTGCTGAGCATGAGCAGGACCTGGTACTAGCCATAACTGTTATTTGCTAGGTGAACAGAAATATTAGTGCTAAAGTGCCAGTCAGAACTATTAAAAATATTAATAAAAGTGCAATTTGAAAGTAAAAATATTTTTCCACCAAAGTTCCCTTTATTATACTTTGTAAATATAATTTAGATATGACAGTGGACATCAATTTGTTTACTTTTAGCTTATGAACAATAATTTGATGAATGAATGGATATTATATACAGTCGTAAGTGAGCTTGTAGGCAAGTAGACTTAGCACAATTTTAAAACTTAATAGGTTCTTGGTATTTGTACAGGCTGTTGTGCTACCAAGAATTGTATAACATTTTGGCCATGCAGAAACCAATACTATGATATATTTTTTGTGGCAAAATTGTCTTGTCATATTAAATAAACAAGCCTTCAAGTAAGTTGATAATTTCTAAGATTGCGATATAACAGTAGGGAACCAAGTACTGCATTGGCGTTTGAATGAGTTTTTCCCAAGTTTGGGTTAATTTCTCGTGTACAGAACACTGATGACGTCACACTGAAAACTAAGAGAGAAATAGAATCGCCCAACTATAACTAATACCTAAGATAGCAATGTCATCTGTGTTCCATACATGAGGAAGGACCCCACATTTGTAAGAGGTTTACAGTTGGTCACTATAAAATTCTAGTTATTAAAGGATATAACAAATATCCAATGAGTATGTTTCCAGTATTAACAGTTTATGAATTATTCATCGTTCTTATACAAATTTTTATTTGGTTTTAATTAAATGGACCGGTCATAAATTACAGGGGGGAGGGGGTGCAAATGATTTTCTTTGTTCAATTTCTACTGACACCCAAACGTTTTGCTAAAATTTCTTACAAAATCCTCCTTTGCCTTCACAAAACTTGATGGCCCTCCCCCATTTTTGTAGGCTACACTTAAATTTACGACCAGTCCCTAGAAGTACTGAGAAAATGCTATGTTGCAGTGTGTTGCCAAACTTATAATGACACTGCAGTGCTTGACTTCCCTAAGCTGTTTGACAATTTTCGTAATGAAGAATATAACATTTAAGTGGTCGGATACATTGAAACACTCTGTGAGTGTTTACACTTAGTGTATTCTGTTCAGGTTTTCATCAACCATTGTACTTTACATTAACAAAATAATTGCCTGGAGCAATTACTAACCATTAGTAAAACTACAGATACCACTGTCTGACCTCATGATTTGTCTGAGTAAAATTTCATTTGCAGAATATCTTGATTCTTGGCTGTTTATAGTGATGTAGCTTTATAGTTTGGTAATGGCAGTCGGGCACTGCAACATGTTGGATGTCAATAGTCTTGATCAGTCTTGAAGCACTGACAGGTCCAGTTGCATACTGCAACATGTTGGATCAATGGCTATTTTGTTGATAGTCTCAATCAGGCTGGAAGCAGACAGGTCCAGTCGCATGCTGCAACATGTTGGATCAATGGCTATTTTGTTGATAGTTGCAGTCAGGCTGGAAGCATTGACAGGTCTGCTTGCATGCTGCGGAAAGTAGGAACAAAGAAAATGGGAAGTCAAAATTGAAGGGTGGGGATTGTATCATGTACTGAAAATAGAGAGTTTAACCCCCGGGTACCCTGTCAGCCCAAATTAGACAAGAGGGTGTTGAAGGGGCTGAAATGGGAACTGGGATTCG
>JANVCJ010086687.1:0-10746 GCA_026413505.1 Epizoanthus ramosus
TGGATTTTAGGGTTTTAGAATTGGTATTTCATTTCGTGCAAAAGTTTGAGCCGTTTCTACCCTGCGAGCAGAGGCCTTTTATGAACGGCCTCTGCTCGCAGGGTAAGCTGTTTCTAAAATGGGGTGGCAATTTTTGGAAATTTGGTACTTTTAGCCCGTGGAAAAATTGAATTTTTCTAGAACGGGGTACCAATTTAACTTAGTTTTAAAATTTACACTAGAATGGGGTCGGAATTTCTTTGTTCCGGTGGTACATCCCTACCAAAAGTTGGAGTGAGTACCCCCCCCCCAGGATTACGATGGAGTGACACAGATACAACAGAAGGCAATTGTATGATTCAAGTACTGAAGTAGACACAGTTATTTTCAGCATGGAATCCCTGCCTTAATCGCCTCGCAGATCAACATAACAATCCAATACTTTATACTCAAATCCCAACTTCTTTCACTTCACATGCAAGGACGAAGAGAAGCTGAAGAGAAAGAACCTCGTGTGGAAAGCTCCCCGTAGAAAGGATGTGCAAGGGCACATGTCATTATGTCAGTTTTGAAAGTTGAGCTATGCAAGTGCGCAGCAACATGCCACTATTTGTGGCCTATCAACGTGTAAACATCCATCAGATCAGGTGGCAGACAATGTATGATGTCATATTGCATCCCACAAGTGAGGGAGCAAGTGGCAGTGTTATATTACATTTATTTTTTTAAACTTGTAGGACATTCTCGACCCCCCCAAAAATAATAAAAATAAAAAGAACCAGAGCCATTTTAAAAGTCGTCACCTTTGGCACATTGTTATAATTATTATTATTATTATTATTATTGTTATTAATATTATTATTATTATGAATAAATTTATGATTATGATTATGTTTACGATTATGGTTATGGTTATGATTATGGTTATGGTTGCAGTTATGCAGTTGAATCTGATTCTCCCATCCTGCAGGTTCTCCACTTGCAGAGAGGTGACGGAGATTCTCCTTCCGAGTGCAATGGTGGTGGTAGTGGTGGCTCCAAAACCCATACCTTCTCCTCCACCCCCAGTAATGCCACCTCCACCAAGACACTCTCTTCCGCTGGTATAGGTACTTCACAAGGTGAGTTTGGTTGGCATACATGTAGTACCCCAGGGTACCCCAGGGTAACAATAACCAGCTACATGTACATGTATTAATATTCATGTTATTTAAAAACTTTATTGGACTTTCACCACTGTTAATCAATGCATTTTCAAGGTGCCAATAAAATACATGTTGTTGTTGTTGTATATATTTCCTGACGAAGTCCCAACTCTTCTCTTTAACCTCCAGGTGACAGGGGAGCTGTTAGCAGTGAAGTCCAGAAGAGAGTGGTGAGAGAGTTTGGCCTGCCTGACGTGGCAATTGAAGTGTTCCGGCACGATGATGTAGCCGACGATTATCCTGACCAGCCTCGTGGAGGCGCAAGGAGAGGCCCACGCCCCAACAGTGTGCATGTCAGCTGCAGACGCGAGGTAACGGAATGGTGTCCGTGTATTCACAGATAGAGACGATTTATTCGCTTGATTGTCCCAAGATTGATGCAAATGCAATGACAATGACAGTGCGATAAGACAAGCTAGCGATTGGCTAAATCTGTTGTCGCAAGAATTACGAAAATACAGACAACCAATCAGACGGTCGCGTGACAGGCGTAAATCAATGAGAGTTGAATGTCTTCGCATTGTCATGTCATTGGCATTGTCATTTGCATTACATGATGGCGTGTACGGCGGAGGAAAAAGGCCGCCAGTACTCAATACGAGTCAAAACGCTCACTAATATTATTGGTCAAAAAGCTGCTTTGACAATTTAATGACAATGCAATGACAATGGGCTTTGGACAGTCAAGGGAAATCGTCTCGAATACAAACGGCTACTTACTAATTACCTCGATTGACATGAAACTCGGATTCGACCCGATTCGCGAGCCTGGTTTTTTTTTAAATCTAGGACTCTAAGAGATTCGATTCTTTAGTTGGTTCAAATCGATCAAGACTCGAGGTTCTGAGTTCCGCGGAAACAAAACTAAAGTAAAGTGGCACATTTAAAAATGTAAAGTGTATATATAAAACTCAACACGCTCACAGAAAAAACCCCGCAATGTTCCACATTCCGCGTGTGATGACGTGGCACTGTTTGATTGGTAAATAAGAGTATGGCTGAATTCTCAAAATCGTCCTTTCACATAATTTGAGGCTTGAAACGTTCCTCAACAGGGGTTTGGACCAGACCAACATGTTTACTTACAAATTCTCCGTATATAGTGTAAACTTGTTACCGTAGGCCATCAAATTGATTGTACAGCTAGTGCTGAATAAGTACGTATAACGTGTGCAGGAATTTATCAGTTCATTTGCCATCTGTGTTTACAGCACGAACCGTTTCTGAACTCGGTACCAGATGTAACCATCCCCAGCTCCCCGACGGTCAGCTTAGGATCACGTTCAGACTCATTACCAGACTACTTTCATTTTGAGCCGCACAGATTGGATTTGATTCAAGATGATGTACCTGGGTCGAGCAGCTGACGAATGGCCGAACCTTGTCCTCTGGTGCCAGTTGTAAGTGTTCACAGGCTAAACAACTGTCAAGCCACTGGACCTCTCAGTCAGTAATCAATTGAACTATATTTATTAGAGGCGCACTCTAAGTAAGACGCCTGGTGTGGTGGTGTATTGTGGCCTATTGTCGCATGGTGCCACAAGACGAGGTGTGACTGTGTGGTGGTTTCCACTGAAGGAGTACAGTCGGAACAGCTTGGTCGAGTTCTGTGATTCCACAGTTTATAGTATTCTGCGTTTGTTTAACCTATCTGGAGACTGGTTACTACCCTTTCTGAGCGGGCTCGTGAAATTCGACAAAATTGGCTTCTTCGCTATACAAGGGCGTTACAGTGGAGAAATGAGGGAGCACTAGGCTCTAAATAGAAATGACTTCAATCGTGCCAGGAACAAGACGGGACATATATACTCGAACCCTCTCCCGACAACTCGCTCCAATTCACTCTGATTTACCAACGCAAAATAATCGTTAAAATTCCATTCTCACGATAAACGATTGAAACTGCTCGAGATCTTCTCCCCACACGAATTCAACCAATCCCAGGCGTTCAAATGGCCTTAAGTCTCACTGATTGGTCGATATATTTAGACTGACATTCCTAACGCCCTTAACCGCCTCCATTCCTAACGCCCCTAACCGCTCCCATTGTTATCGCGCCCATAACCATCTCCATGCATTCCTAACGCCCCGGACCACCCCCATTCCAAACGTGTGATTGTCTAACGAACATTCGGGCTGTGTTATCATTCATATAGACTGCAAGACAGCCCGTTTCTTTGCCAGTAATCCGAAAATCGGTTCGCGGTCGAGAAGTATCTCCCACTTTTCGACCGCGAACCGATTTGCGGATTGCTGGCAAAGAAAGGGGATGTCTTGCAGGCTATCACTTATAAGTTTCTTTTCAGTATATGACAAATCAAGAATCCAATATCCTGATTACTGTATTTCTGTTTATATATAAAGTACAAGGTGGCACAGTTTGGCAGTGAATCTATATCCAAGATACACTTCGGGCCAGTAAGAGTGTATATTTTGCTCATATAGTCTTGAGAGTTGAGTACCAAATTACGCAATAGCTAAAGAGTAATTAGAGTGATTTTAGAACAGAATAGGTTGACTTTACAGGGTATAAACATTGTAAATCGGCTCATTGAAGACTCGGTAAATATGACACAGAAGCTAGAAAGAATTTATATATAGAAAGATTTATAGTTGAAGTTGCAGTGGTTCGGTGTATTGCCGTTAATGGTGATTAAAGACGCGAACTTCCGGTGGACCTGTCGCTGCTCTTATAATAACCAATAACCTGTGCTTCTATCAGATATACTTAACTTAATACCTAATCGATATCAATTAGACCCACGTTCGAGGGTGAATCGGTATTAGCAATTACAGTAAAAAAACAGCGGCTTTGCCCGTGACCTGCTTGAAATATTTCCAAAATTTCTAGCCTGACCTCCGACGCTACTTTTCCTTTGCAGCGAGAAAGGAAAATTTCGTGTTATTTTTTCAAAATGATATACAAGGTAAAATGTATACAGCTATTTCGAAAAAGGATGACATTGCGTAATAGTGATGACCACGACCTGCGGGTCTGTGGGTTGCAAACAAGTTTGAGTATAAAATATACACTGGAGAGCTTTAAGTTTTAAGTTTAAAAACTTCGGGTGATTGAAGCACCTTGCTGTCATTTAACTCAAATGTTATCTTTTCCGCAGCACAAATTTTGTATTTACTCTACATTTTTTCAGTACAACGTATCGGATAGTTTCTTTCGGTTGTGGTAGTCAGTATTACACACACAACAAACAACAACAACAACAACAACAACAACAACTTTATTTGTACTTGTACAAACTGTCAACCTTTTCTGAAATAGCTGTACACAGATGATGACCAAGTTGGTTGAAAACGTTTGCTTTTGTCTTATAACATTTTACCTTGTATACCATTTTAAACATTTATGTGCATGAATAATTCAGTTTTAACTCGAGTTATTTATTTATTGTTTCTTTTTAGCAGAGTCAACCAGATGTAAGCCGAAAAATATATAGCATAACCAGCCTTGTATTGATGTACTTGGATTGATTGCTGCCAAGTGAATATTATACTTTTTATATAGCAATTATGTCCGTGCCAAAAGTTCGACTTGCACAGAAATAATTTTCTATCAATTGTATTCCTCTTTGCCGATTCTTTGCAGTGAAACCCAAGTATTTTTGGCCTTCGTCTCTTTAGAATAATTTCATCGCATTTATAGTTTTTGAAATATTTTTAAAATATAAATAGTCCAAAATTCCAAATCAAGGACTATTTATATTTTAAAAATGTAAATAAAAGAGTGACTCATAATTTATATACACCGGGAGTTTGTTCGCATCCAATTTAGTGTTAATTTCTTCCGTTTTCGGGTTTATAGCTTCACGAGAAATTATCCTGACGGAGACACAGATGCTTTTGTGATATAATTTACAATCTGTTAATTTAAAATTACTAAATAGATTAAAGAAAGCGTACAGTCGTTACCTAGTCAATCAAATAGAATTTCCGGTGACTTTTTAAGAATACTTCTCAATTAACACAGCAAAAATGTCCCCAAAACTGACAAATATAATAAATAAAATAATTTGATGCAGTGTAAATATTAATTTTAAAAATTCAAAACATATTTTTATTACCCTTTTTCTATGCTTCAGTCTCGCGAATACCCCCAAATACTTCAATTTTATAACCGAGTATCTTCGTAATCGTCCACGAACCGAATGCTTCTTGTTCGGCGCTGTACAGGGTTCGTATTTAGATTCGTAATTCCGTTCATGTTTCTAGTTTTTGCATTCGGTCGACTGGAGATACCATTTTTATGCAAATCAGATTGTGAATTTTGTGTTGATAATTGTAGTTGTTGTAGACGGTATGCACGTGGATCAAAGCTGCCATTTTGGTTCTTAAGTACTGACCCCTCGCTTCGTGTTTCATGAAGTGGTTTTTTGTTCCACTTCTTACTCATCTGATGAAGCTCGTTACCCTGAGGAGCTATTGTCGGTGTCGGACAAGTGGCATTCGGAGATTTATTCTCGGATCTCCAGCGATAGCCGTCGCTTTTCGTAGAAATCAGTTTCTGCTTTTCGATCCCTTTAGAACCCCCTTCCAGAGCAGATGAATTGTTGGCGATGTCATCTTGTTCGTTAGCTGTGGCAAACATTTCCTTGAGACGAATTCCTCCACTTCGCTTCAGGCTCACCTGATGTTGAATAGAACTCTCTTCATCTTCTAAACTTTCATTGTCTTTTTCATCTGGCTTGTTTATGTCACTCGTACTACGATATTTATCTCGCTTTTGTCTGTTCAGATTAGTGATATCTTCTTCCTCCTTGGGCGAATAAGCCGATTTATGCGACTTTCGCTTGACTGAGCGTTGTATAAAGACAGCTGGAGTTCGCACGATTTTAAAAGATACCCTAAACACCTCTTTGCAGCCATCTCGAAAGTTCTTGTTGAAAAATCCGTAGATGATAGGGTTCACACAACTTTGACTGAGACCCAGTGCATAAGTTATCAACCTGACATGGTCTATAGGCTTTGACATTCGGAGTAGCGGTTGAATAACCCCAACATAAATAAATAAAGGCAACCACGTAATTAAGAAAACAAGTATTACAGTTATCAGCATTTTTAGTACTTTCTTTTTTGTCCTCGCTACTCGACTGGTTGGCAGTCTAGCGATGTCTTGGCCCGTGGCAGTTTTCGGCCGTCGCCACACAGTGAGGTAGATTTTTGTGTAAAGAACAATCAAAACTATCAGAGGAATGACATACCCCAAGAGCGACAGGGCAAACGTGTATACTAGCCCCGAGAGGTCATCAGTTTGAATAGTCGCACAGTACGGGTAGGAAGAATTTGATAGCGGATTCAACATAGTTTGAAGTTGAGTTAAATACAGACTTGGCGCAACCATAACCAAAGCAAAAATCCACGCGGCCGCGATGAGCCGGTTAGCTTGTCCGTAAGTCATGATGTTCAGCGGATGAACGATGGCCTGATGACGGTTCAATCCGATCGTGATGAGCAGAGTTAAAGAAGCGAGCGGCGCCAGATATTGGACAAATCTTCCCAGCTTACACAATGTCAGTATTCCGATCTGAGAACTGACCGAGGGTGTCTTTTTGAAGTTTATGGTTAAAAAGAGAGGTATTCCAAAGACACACACGATAAGGTCGCTAATCGCCAAGTGTAACACGAAACGGTTCATCACAGAACGAAGCTTCTTGGCTCGACATATCACGGCTACAACAAGTACGTTCCCAAAACCTCCAAGTACAGCCACCACGCTGAGCGAAACCACAACTGCAGCTGTAAATCCTTGATCATAATCTGTTTGAACTATCAACTCCGAGTAGCTAGTGTTCGACATACTCTCTCCTGGTTTTGTCAGAGTTCTGCGTGCTTTGTTTGCTTGGCATTCGGTACTTTGTTGAGACCCCAAATCATAAAGCAGTCCCTTGGGGCCTGATAAATATCTGCAAATCAATTCTCACCTTGTTCACACTCGAAGAATCAATGGACACCCTCAAATGGTTCAATTGTCTTCCTTCTGCTTCAGCGATTCTTGAAATTTTTAAGTGTGTCTCAGTTCCGTCGCTTTATAGAATAAAAGGCTTATGTCGCCACCTGCTGCAGCACTGGTCGGCGCCTCAGTGTATAATACTATAAACGTATTTTGACACAAACAGTTTCGTCCTTGGCCTTAGACCCCTATCCGAAGAAACCGGAAATCTCTTTGAGTCTTTCCCATATATGAATTATTATTTATCATGAACAGTGTCGTAACCACTAAACTTGGCGCAACTGTTGACGTTGTTCAATTTAAAATATTTATTAATCAGTGGTCGTACAATTACTTTAATTTACAGACGTGATGTTGCATAGGCCAAGAAACCATTATATCCCTATTAATCGATGTAGCTATTGATCTTGAATATTTTGAAGTTTTTAAACAACATCCCACATGAATATTTACCAGTAATGATTAGAACACGTTTTACTTAAGCAATATACACATGTATATATTATTTATTATTTAATGAAATGTTTATGTAATGTATAACTATAAGGTCTTGCAACTGGTCTTCCCTGCACAAATTCACCTAAATTTAAAGAACCGTCAACAATGCTGGTTCAACTAACACGTTTTTATATTTTCAGTAGAGGTTTGATCAGTAATTTCAACGTAATTTGAAAACAAACCTCCAATGTGGCGTCTAGCGCGAAATACTTTCTAAAAATGATAAAAAGGTTTAGTATAATTAGTACACTCAGATCTGGAAACTTAACGTAAGGACGAGAAAAGTAAGCAAGATTTCCAGTGTCGTCGGCAGCGTTTTCCATGCAGTTTTTAAAAAATAGAATTATTTTTTTTGACCAAAAGGCCGGGTAGGAAGGAAGGTTTAAAATGGACACCTTTGTAATTCCGAGTTGTAAAATTACTTCTAAAACTAAGACGCTGAGATCAAGCTAGTAACTGCGCTAGTTTATTCAGGTTGTCCCTGCAATGTAAATCTAAACAGAAAATTCCCCATCTTATGAGTACTTGCTTTTAAATAATGATTATTCCAAATGCTAAATATAGTGAATTCGATCTCGAATACCTAAAATCACTTATCTTGAGAGTGCAATTTGTTTTGTAACCCGAACAATCACTCAATTATGCATGCGTTTTCTTAAATTTAATTAGATTCGCTGAAAAGAGGAAATATATTGGTGAATAAGTTAGTTATAATTGGGATTTAACGATAAATCAGAATTAGTTGAAGTTGTTCCCTCCTCGTAATTTATATCACGCTTCACGTGTCTACAACTAGTTGGCAAGAAACGGAGAGCATTTGATTTGTGTCTATTTGATAAAAGGTTTTCTTACTTCTACAAACTTAAACTTTGGAATTTATTAAAATTTCGAAAAACCTTCCAAAAGATTTGAGCACCTGCTAAGTAATTGACATTGTCAATATTAATAAAGGGGTGGAGCAAACAAATCTGTTTGTTTCATGGCAATTTCAAATCGCTACTATGAATTCGATTAGTTCATCCTACGATGAGCTTTTAAGTTGGAAGTCGTGATTTTAATCTGAAACAAGCTTTTTCTTATTCAATCAAAGATCAATTAATGTGTCATCATTGTTAGGAACATTTTCACTGTTTGAGTAAAACGACATCAACTCACGCACTGCGTAACTGATAGGAGAAGAGAGTCGCTAGTCAGTTAAATATTCCCCCGGGAACTGTAGGGGGTCAGTGGCCACAATGATCGAAATTTTGACGCTTTTGCGTTTTGGCGTTTTCTGTTTTCAACGCAAGGAAGCACAGCGTTTCAGCGAAGCTTCAATCAAACAAAACTGGTGGATCTACGACAAATGGCAGACGGCTGCCCGATGTTTCCCGTTCCCAGTATGAAAAACTCTCTCCAGCTGATCCGAGCCTCTGACGTCACACACTGCAAGACTAGGTGTCTTTTAGCCTTGCGGTAACTGTCAGCGGTTAATCAACAAAAAGTACTCGACAGATATCGGGAAAACACCCTTTTGAAACCACACAGAAAATGTTCGTTTTCTCCTTCATGTTATATTTACGAAATAAAAAAGACTTTGACCAGGAACCCATAACCATATAATCTATGGGCTCCTGCTTTGACATAATATTTGCTAAAAGTGATAAAAATATTTAGAAAGGGCTATAAGTTACGTATAGTCGTCATCATCATCAAAGCCACCCTGATGATGACTTGGCGTCGAAAGGGTTTGATAATTTCAACATTTTAAACTTTTAACCTTTTATAATCATTTTAAAAAAGATTTTGTACACTGATTTAATATATAAAATTTCCAACAGAGGTCTCCATTTTCAGTAATTGTTGTAACATTGTTGTCATATGATTGTCATACAGTCTGGACTTGAATGTCACCTGTCAGATGTTTAATTCGCAATTCGTCGCGCCTTCATTTCAGTTAAATTACAGTTGGCTATTCTTTATGTCTTGCATAAATACTAATTTATAAAACGTAAATTTGATACTCTAATCATACAGAACGTGAGAAATTTTCCGACTGGCAACGACGTCGACAAAACCTGCATGGATCGGATCCCGGATCGGACATTCTAGATCGGATCATGCGTCGCGTGATCGTCGATCACATCATAACGGATCGTATCATCGGATCATCGGATTATCGGATCATCGGATCGGATCCCGGATCGAATCCCATATCGGATTGATCATATCACATATGTCGCGTCGGATCAAATCGCGGATCAGATCAGATCACGGATCGTATCATCGGATCGGATCATCGGATCGGATCATCGGATCGGATCACGGATCATAAAAAAAGTGGAATTAAAAATGCTTGAAATAATAAAAATATGTAGCAAAAATATTATTTTAAAAAATAATATTAGTAGTGTGTAGCGTGTTTCTTGTCGAGGTTATATACACCTGCATGCAAGTGATGTCGAGAATCATATGTCGGAGTTGACTTAAGCAAATATTTGGAGCCTCGTGGAAGTACTAGTTTTATAATTTTAAAAATGTTTTCACTTGAAAACGATTTATACCATTTATAAATACGATCTCAGTTGATGCTTGAAAGCTGTTCGATGAGGCAATGTATTTTTTGTTGTATTTCTCGTTTGCGCTATTTCCTGTCTACGCTGCGCTGTTATTTCTTAATAAATTTCTTCTGCCGTTCTAGTTGGGAAGGTAAATAGTGTTTCAGTTGTTTCCCGCCAAGACAGCTCTAGCTTACACTGCAGTCATTCAGTCAGAGATAGGATACGAAGTTCAGTCCTTCAAAGGGACGGGCTAGGTAGCAACAGGCTACGAGTGCTACTAGGCAAAGGTTTATCAATGACAATATACCAAAACAGAAACCGTACGGTACAAACCGGCATCTTAGCGCACTCGGGGGTATACCTTTCTCGGAAATTATTTTTCTTATTTTATTTTTATGTATTAACTGATCGGACCGCCACGGACCTTCACGGCCGTGGGGGTGCGTTTGCACCCCTCGCACCCCCCCCCCCTGCCTACGGGTCTGGATTTAGTTGCTAACCCTTTAAGTTATTTTGAGGGACCCCTTAACTATACTAAAATGCCATTTTTTTTACCCTT
>JANVCJ010086698.1:0-10744 GCA_026413505.1 Epizoanthus ramosus
TGACAAACAGCATGCAGTGCCCGATCCGGAAATTTCCTCGATCTGGGACGTTTGTGCCAACGTTCTCACAAAACAAGCTTGTGATTCAACTCCATATATGGAGTATTCCATATATGGAGTAATGTGGCGGTCGTCGGCCGGCCGGATCGCAGTGAATCTCGATTTTTCTTGGCATACAGCACATTGTGTACCCTTTCAGTACTTCATGTATGCCACACATTGTGTACCATACTGGAAAGATTAGTATGCTGCCTCGCCTTCGGCTTCGGCAGCAATTATTATTTATTATACAACTCAGCACAGCTCAGCATAGACTGTACAGTACAGCACATTACAGGTCTTCATAACACAGCTCATTGTCAGACCACTGCAATGCACAGTTCAGCACAACCAGAACAACTTACACAATACAATGCTGGGCAATGTACTAACTCATCTACACTGTATCACATGCATGCAATGCACATTCTTCAATAAACCTGTTATCTAACCATTGTTCCTGTTCTTTATTGAGTTTTCTTTCATCTTCCATTGCTCGCCGAATTCTTGCCATCTCCTTCTGAACATCTTCTTCTTCTCTCTTTGCTCTTGCTTGCTTCTCTTTCTCTTCCCTCAGCAACTGTTGTCTTGCTAAATATTCAGCTTCTTTACGGGCAGACTTTGCTCTCTTAGATTTTTCCACTTCCTTGCGTCTTGACTCACTCTTTTCTTTGACCTTGAATAACACAAAACAACATGACAATATTCTTAACTGTGAATATGGCACTAAAGTATGAGAAAGATCAATCAAGTTTCTTTGTGCATGTAGCAACTAAAATGAATCAATTTTTAAAAATAGTTATATAATTATACATTTATATTAATTACATGTATAGAGAGAGGATTTACATGGCTGCATGAAGATATGATTCTTGTTTATCTTCGAGTGTTGAAAATATCCTCACAAGTGAGCAAAGCCAACAAGTGAGGATATTTTCAACATGTGAGAAGATAAAATTTGTACCGTTTTGCAGCCATTTATTAAATGTTCTGTTTAGTATTCACCCATAAATGTCGTAAATACTTGGAAAATCTTCAGAAAATCTTCAGAAATCTTTGGTAATTTTTTGAATAATTTGAACAAGGGCTAAATGAATATGTTTTTCTAACTGGGCAAAAACCCGCTGGTCTGGCTGATGACCTGATTTTCTCTTCACAAACATTCCAGACTACAAATTTCACCTGTTTGTGTCTCAGTTCCATCTTGGTACGAGGATCTCTCCTCTTCTTCACTTCGTCAAATCCAAGGTCTCCAATTACGTTCTGTTCAACGACTTTCTTATCGAGCATATCACGAATGACCTTCTGAACAGCAATCTCTTCATCTAGTTCTTCTTCAAACTCACCTCCTGGAATGAAATGAAAGTGTGATTATCAGTGTTAGATCTGAGTCAGGAAGATCTCTAACTCACAGCCTTGAACCTGCCTGCATGGGCTTGAATAAACCATTATTATAGATCTATACTGTTCTGTTCTGTAGACTCTGACGTACAATGCAAGAAATGCCATTTATTTTTAAAAAATGTCTGCCAGAGGCAGCATTCATCCTGCCTACATGTAACCCTAATCCTAACCCTAAGCATAACCCTTAGAAGCATAAGCCTAACCCTAAGACTAAGCCTAAGCCTAAGACTACATGTAAGCCTGACCCTAACCCTACAAACCCCACTCAGATCTCCTAGGAAAGAACTAGCAACGCTTACCCTAACTACATGTAGTGCTTGCTGTGCATCCCATTCCAAAAACTCTGGATTATCACTGTCCACTGTACCCACCCTTCTCCCCAGGAGTTTTAAAATTGTGAAAGCTCAGTTTCAATAAAGCAGATATAAACATCCTAATAACCGAGTGCGAGGTCTGTCTGGGAGAATATTTTACCCGGGGTCTTTCATTGTACAGACCAAGCAGAGCGAGGTCTGTACGGAAAGACCAAGAGCAAAATATTCTCCCAGACAGACCGAGCAAACGAGGTTATTAAGGTTTTTATTACATGGTTCATTTGTATTTATTTTTGTTTCTTTCGACATTGTTACAGACGAAAAGTCTGTATAGTAAGTTACGGACCTAAGTTTCAGCCAATCAGAGTGCGTGATTTGGTTATTGGCCCTAGAAATCAGAGTTGTCATATAATAATATATTTTAATACTGTGTGGAGTTATAATTTCATGGAACATTTTTTACCGGACAGAGGAACGCTTTGTAAGGTTAACAACGTCATCGTTGTCCATATATGGAAATGAGAATTCTAGTCTCCAATGCATAATTAATAACACATTCACTAAGACTAAGAGAGAGTAACAAATGCAATTTGACGTTGTTCATTTATGGTCTCCAAAGCGTAATAACACTAAGAGTCAAAGTAACAAGTCCAATTTTTATTCAAAAAATAGAAGAGCCAAATAGTATGAAGAGTTTCTCTTGGATTCAGTTTTATAGAAGAGAATATCAGAAGAAAGCATTCACATTTACATATGAAATTATACTCTTGGAATTTCAAATTAAAATCACAAAAATAACTAAACCAAAAGACAGTACAAATTGCACTAGTGGACGTTACCATACGTTTGCGACAATAAACCCAGGGTTTGTTTTCCTGAATATTTAAAGTATATGGTTCTGAAGCAGTAAAATGTTTTCCCAACTTTTAAAGCACCACAGTGACGTCACACCATTGTACGAGCAGCAGAATTGAAAGCCTGAAGTGAACTGCAGTAAAATCCAAAAAAGCCCTGAAAACATCGCTTATTTGTTTTATAATATATTCACTGATTAAGAAACGATCTTTATCAGCCATTTTGACAGATTTGGTCCAAGCTTACAGGACATCCAAGTTTACTACACATTGTCATATACCGTAAATGACTGAGTTACTGCTGCTGCGCTTATTTCAAACCTGTACTTGGGGGTGCGGCGCTAATTCGGGCAGCGCGCTTATTTGGCAGCAGCACTTATTTCTAAACAGCTAAAAAACAAAATCCAGAGAATATAGAGGATCAAGTTGCGAACGTATTAAGTACTGGTTAACCCTCACTTTATTACACTTAGGAGCCATCCAACCTACGTTAAACGCTGTTAAGGTCGCAAACTGGTTGTTTACTCTATTGTCAAACATTTTCATACAGTTGTACCTCTTTACATGTATATTACATACTGAAACCAGGATATGACTTATTTATATGTACTAGAATTACCACCATGGCGCTTATTCGACAGCGGCGCTTATTAAATTTTTCAGGGTACAAGTGTGGCGCTAACAAAAGTTAGAGTTGTTACTATAGTGACATGAATACAAAGAGAAGTAGTCTTTTGTAAATATGTAGATATGACCAAGTTATTTTTGTTAATATTAGATTACGGCTAGGCTTGGTCCTGGATTCTCACCTAACATATGATACCCCATAGTTGCATCTTGTATGTCAAGAATACTTCAGATTAACCATGTTAAGGAAAGTTCTGATAAGGATGCGCTTTTACTAATCATCTCATCACTAATTTTCAGTAATATACTTTATTGTTCTAAAGTATGGTAGAACATCAACTTTTTAACATCAACAAACTACATTTAATACAGAATTTTGCCTGTAAGATTGTGACACCACTCTTGCACCAGTTAAACTGGCTGCCAGTTAAGCAGCTCTTACAACAACGAGACTCGGTTATGGTTTCTTAGTGTGAACATAGCCTTGCTCCGATCTGTCTTTTTAACAAGATTCACAGGTGTTCGGAAATCCATAACCATTTCACAACCAAGATAGTTTGGAAATACCATGCTATAAGTAAGCAGCCAGACAGCGCGCTATGTATATGTACCGACATGAAGTGAGTTGTATTGTAGACAATCACAATGGTCAGTCACTAATTATACACATTTGACAGGGAATAACACTTGTGCAAAGTACCATCCATGTGCTGTTTTGTGCCTTCCGACACCACGCCCACTGGGGTACGTGTGTGCCTGCTCTGATGACATGCAGACCGTTGTTTCAGCTACTGGTCGGGTGTCTTGTAGCTGCAAGGGCAGCGAAGTGCTGGTCAATGGAGAATGTATAACTCGGAGTAAGTTGACCTTGGCTGATCACACGCTGATCCAAGATCATTCGACATTGTTGGATGAAACATGTTGGATCCATTGGTATACCATGTTGAATAATGTTGGACAATGTTTTGATTTGATCCAGACTTGATTTGATCGTCATTCATTTTTTCATAATCAAAAACGATGTTATAACATAACAGGAAGTCAAAGTTAGTTGGTTAACAATGGATTGTGCACCATTGACCATAATAAAAATGATGGCGGCTGTACAGTGTACATTTAACCACAATACCTTGCGAACCTAACACAACAAATAGGCACATAGAAGCTATATATTTTTATGAAATTCGTCCCTGTACTAAAATCACTGTGAATGTATGGTTTGAAATTTTTGGGACATTTTGGCCCTTTTTTGTATTGGTGTTTTTAGGGTTATCATGCGCTAAGAATTATGGGTAAATGTACCAGTCGCCATCTTTTTTATTATGGTCAGTTGCACTGCACTAGACAGCATATTGGAAGTCTAGGATTCCTTTGAACAACCCCATCCAACATGGTCCAACTCTACCAACCGTGTTGAACCAACAATATTTTACAATGGTGGATTCGTTAAATGAAACTTAATATTAATTATGCCTTTTGAATTGTCATTGCAGCCAGCACCTGTAGCACAGGCCAGTTCAAATGCGATAATAACCGCTGTATCCCTAGCAACTGGAGATGTGACCACGACAATGATTGCGGAGATTACAGTGATGAAAGAGGATGCTGTAAGTTCATTTATTTTAGTGTGATTTTCATAATTACAGTTGAACTGGATACTCTGGTATAAACGGTTTTTGTCCAAGCCTTTTACACTTTCAGTTGTCACTCAACCTCTGTGGTGTTAACATTTCTGTCACAGTTCTCCAAAATGTGATGCTCTGCTTTAGTGCAGCTTGAGTATCGTCTCTTTTTTCTATCATGCAAAAGTTGACTAAACTCCTGAATTAGTGTTTAGTTGAAGACTGGAGCATTCGCTTGCATTCTTTACTACTCTAATTTCTGCACTCATCAAGTAATGACAACAGCAGCAATAACAGCAACAATGGGTTTTAACAGATCTGGAAATCAACTAGCCTTACGATAGTAACTCTGACAGCTCTGCAAGACAAGAATTGTAGCAAGGCCAGAAGTTGAAACTTGTTTCAAATCGATTTGGCCAGGGTTGTGAGATTTTAAGAATTTTCTCTCAAACACTTTATTTTATTTTGTATAGCATACAACACTTGTTCACCGAACCACTTCCAGTGTTTAAATGGACGATGCATCACTGCCAGCTGGAAGTGTGATCATGATAATGACTGTGGAGACAACTCAGATGAGAGAAATTGCAGTAAGTAAAATTACCTTACCCTCCCCTCTCCCACCTGAAAACATGGTCTTTGTATGCCCCCGTTGTAAAGTGAAGTATGTTAGAGAGTTTAAGCATCGCACAAAACTTTCCCGATGGGGGTTGGCTACAATGACCTTCATTTTGACGCATTTCCCATGTATTTGGTGTCTTCCGGTTTTCTTCGCAAGGAGGTATGTTTTGACGTTTGATAGCACAGGGCTGGCGGAAGGTGGTGTACATTAGGGGGGCAAAAACGTATCCTTCTCAAGCACCAAAGACGCAAGACATTTCCATATAGCTTGTATTAAAGAGCATTGAGACTTCGTATAATTCTCCAAATACATTATTATTATTATCCGTTTGAATCGGCCTTTAATAACACTAGTGCGCTGCAGCCAATGGTAGGATCTATAGAATTATTAACATTTCATAGTATTTATTATCATCTTTTATTATTATTTAGGCACAGCTTCAGTGTAAATAAGTGTAAACTTTTTTAATTCTGTGAGAAATAAAGTTATTATTATTATTATTATAGAATAATGAACTATTTACACAAGTATTTTTTAGATACCTTATCCTTGATAAGGTATATGACTTGTACCATTAAACTTCAAGTTGCACTTGTATGAATTAGTGCATATGTTCTAGTCACATAAAATTGTTATAATGGAAAGATCTTGGTAAAATTGTTATCAAGTATGTCGAGCTCTTTTAAACTAAGTGATTCCCGCAAATTGCCTCATAAGTTAGTTATCTTCTAATTACCATTGTTATTGTACATGTATAATAATAAATTGTAAGGGGGGAAGCAATTGCTGTTCTCTTGTAATAAGACCCATTTATTTGTAATTCAGCTCTGAGTTTTCGATATATGCTGCCTTCAATCCAATGAACGAAATATCAAATTCATAAATGTGAAACAAAGATACACGTATGAGGTCCTGTACTTTGGGAGAGGTGGTGTTTTCATTAGCAGAAAAATTAACATTTACATAAATACATAGTGAGTGGTTTTACAATAATTCGGCAAGGCTTTGTCGTTGGTATATTTGTTCAGCAGCAACAGAAACAGTAGGTAGTTTGGTTTCAAAACCAAATATCTGTATTTTGTATTTTAGTTATGTGCCCACGTACATGTACAGTACCCTGAAACACCAGTAAGCTGTTTCAGTTACCTTTTAGAACGCAACTATTTACATTGTATTGTGACAACGTATTTTGATGATAATGTTGTTTTATGTTTGCTATTATTTATTAAATGTAAAATATGAAATGTCTAAAATCGTGACATTTGATCTATCAAAGAGGTATTATAATTGTTATCTTCGAACTGTTGAAAATTATTTAATTCAGTTTGAACGTGAAAATACAAGAGTTTAGTGACTGAACTAATTGTTGTACTGTCAAATATTTATGTTTGTGTTATAAACCCGCTGACTATTTAAGAAATAGAAACATTTCCGTGTTTTCCATCGAGTTATGGTAACACAAGTTTGGGAGAACAAGAAATAGTTGTGGTAGCATGAGAAGAAGGTGAGAGGTTCCACAGCTATTTCTCATTCTCACAAACTTGCACGAGTGTTACCATAACTAAATGGAAAATGGGAAATGTTTTCTATTTCCTTTCTAAAATAAATGCAGCCATGTTTTCCATCGAGTTGTGGTAAACGGCTTTAAACCAATCAGCTCACACGTTATATCTAGTTTATTTTATAATACAGTATTGGCCCTAGTTATTGGAGAAAAGCTATGATATTTCAAATGTTAATGCCCCTGTGTTATGGATTGCTTACAGCATTTGCAACGTGTCCTCCAAACCAGTTCCAGTGCGCAAACCATCGCTGTATTCCTAGTCATTGGGTTTGTGACTTTGATGATGACTGTCGAGATGGCTCGGATGAACAACACTGCACTCACGGTAGGTGTTAGGAGTCCTAGGATAGGGTATTATTTATTACAGTGCTCTAACTAGGCCAAAAATGAGAGGTCATCTTGATAATAATGACTTTATTTCTTCAAATATACCTTGCAGCCAGGAGCTGAATTGCATACATTGATACCAACACTAATTTCCATTATATACCATAGAAAACATGTGATGAAGCTAAAATATGTACTAAGAAGAAGAGATAATAAACTATTTCGGAAACGTTTTGGTATTGCATCTTTGCAGATTGAAAGGACAGAAATGTACTACATTGTACATTGTACTTTATAGGACAGTGGTTTTGAGGAAGGAGGTTGTTTCGACAGTGATTTTTGTTGTCTATGAGTGAATCAAGAAGGGATTGAGGACACTTCCCTGTTTTCTTAATTTTTTTCTAGCTTACTTTACTGGTTTCCTCTACAGTTTCCTCCTGCTTGGGGGAAGCAATAACGTGGAATATATTATACATGTATGTATGTTCACATAATTTGTTCTATGATGCTGGTGGTTTGTAAATGCATGGAACATTTGATGAACGAGAGGTCATGAACTATGTCATCTAGGTCTCTACATGAGATAAAACAAGCTTCTATACATTGCCAATTTCTTTGTGGTGCAACAAGTAATCTTTACCTGTCGGAAAGATTGTGATGGTGTGAACGCTGACAATAAAATCAGCAAGATTTTTGAACAAATTTGACCTACACATAACAACTGTTAGCGCCAACCATTCATTCATTTTTATTTTGCCATTACAGTATTTACATTATCAATATGCATAGAACATTATACAGGAAGCATTAAATATAGAATTAGATATTTAAAGAGTTACAAAATGACAATTTGTTCTGTATATATGGAAATCAGATATTTTAAAAAACAGTAAGTGGCTAGGAGACTCCAGGAAACCTTAGGGCTTATATTGAAAGGGCCTCCTACTGTGTCTAATGTAAAGCTTCAACATGGGATGGGAATGGCAAAATCATATGCTTGTTAAAGTTCAGTGTCACTCCCCCAGCTAGTACATGTAGACTTATGTAGACTTAAGACATGGAACCTATGTATAACGTTGTTCTGAATTGTGATGTGATAGACTGTGACCGTTTCTAGCACTAGCCACCATTTCTCCAAGTGGTACTGGTAGTGTTATTCAGTAGACTAAGACACTGAACCTATCTACATACATGTACCCATATATGTTCTGAAGTGTGTCCAGATTGTGGCTATTTCTAGCAGAAAACCACCACTCCTCCAACTACATTTGGTATATGGGTTCAACCCAATAGACTAAGACGTTGAAGTTATGCGCATACATGTACATGTACTAAAGTGTGTTCTAATAGACTGTCACCATTCCTAGCACCAACCACTACTGCTTCAACTAGGACATGCAGTACCACTCAGTTCCACTGCAATAATGGACATTGTATCCCTCTTCGGTGGAAGTGTGATGGTGATAATGATTGTCAGGACAATTCAGATGAACCGTCTTCTTGCAGTAAGTAACTAGAGAGAGGTTATTTTATTAACTTTCCATGCCACTTGGAATGGAAGTGCGGGCATAGGTGAGTAACTAGAGAGAGGTTATTTTAATAACATTCCATTCCACTTGGAATGGAAGTGCGGGCATAGGTGAGTAAGTAGAGAGAGGTTGCTACATGTACGTGCTAGTATCAATATTACAGTAACGCACTTGGAATGGAAGCCGGGCATAGGTAAGTAACTAGAGAGAGGTTGCTACATGTACGTGCTATAGTATCAATATTACAGTAACCCACTTGGAATGGAAGGCCGGCCATAGGTGAGTAACTAGAGAGAGGTTGCTACATGTACGTGCTAGTATCAATATTAACCCACTTGGAATGGCAGGCCGGGCATAGGTGAGTAACTAGAGAGAGGTTCCTACATGTACGTGCTAGTATCAGTACGTGCTAGTATCAGTGAATGTTAACAAAATAAAAATAAATAAATAAATAAATGAAACAAAGAATCATTTTTATTCCTAACAACGTTAAATAGCTTAGATTAGATTAGATAAGATTGAAATTGAATAAATTAGATCAGACTAGATTAGTATCTGTTAGATTAGATAGATTACAGTAGATAGATTTTGCCATTATTAGTAATTTTAATTTTAGTTTTTAAACTGTAAATAGCACATATGAACATATATACCGATGTAATTTGCGCTTTACAAATGCTAATTATTATTATTATTATTATTAAAAAATGCCAAATATAATGGTAAATATGTTGTTACATGTGCAGTAATCTAAATCTAATCTAATCCAATATAATCCGGTGTTATCTAATCTGTTCCATCTAATTTAATCTAATCTAGTCTAATCCAGTCTAAACTAAACTAATCTAATCTAATGTAATTAGTCAACCCTGTTCTGTTTATTTCTTTTGCAGCAAGAAGAAGCTGTTCAGCCTCCCAGTTCACCTGTAGGAATGGGAACTGTATCTCAGCATCATGGAGATGTGATGGGGACAATGACTGTACAGATAATTCAGATGAACTTCAGTGCAACAGTAAGTGCAGCTGCTCTCCCCACAGGCAGGTAGAGGAGTAGGATTTTTTCTTGCGTTTTAAGTCAAGATATTGGGAAAGAGGTAGCTTCCAAAACCCAGAATTCTCTCCTGTCTCCTAGAGTGCACCTTTGTTAATATCCATGTATATAAGCCGGGTGGCTGTGTTTCCAATATGCTGGAACAGTATGCTGCTAATGTGTTATGGACTATCATTAGATTGGATACATCTCACGTTCCCAGATCTGTAAATATTTAATAGTGAAGTACATGTAGAATCCAAATGTCAGTAGAAAATTTCAATTAATTAAATGTGCAATAGACCTGTAGTTTTTTTTGTTTTATTTCCTAAAATGGTGACATAGCAACGCCTGATAAATTCTTAACTACAAGAAAGGAATTTTGTATGGGATTCTCTGATGAAGAACAGCACCATTGTGTCACGTCAAACAGAATCTTGTAGAGTTTGTAGGAAGTGGGTCAGTGCGTGAGGGAGTGAGTGAGTGAGTGAGTGAGTGTGTAAGTGAGTGAGTGAGTGAGTGAGTGAGTGAGTGAGTGTGTAAGTGAGTGAGTGAGTGAGTGAGTGAGTGAGTGAGTGAGTGCGTGCGTGTGTGGGTGAGTGAGTGAGTGAGTGAGTGAGTGAGTGAGTGAGTGCGTGAGTGAGTGAGTGAGTGAGTGAGTGTGTAAGTGCGTGAGTGAGTGAGTGCGTGCGTGCGTGCGTGCGTGAGTGAGTGAGTGCGTGCGTGCGTGCGTGAGTGAGTGAGAGAGTGAGTGAGTGAGTGAGTGAGTGTGTTAGTGAGTGAGTGAGTGAGTGAGTGCGTGAGTGAGTGAG
>JANVCJ010086709.1:0-10744 GCA_026413505.1 Epizoanthus ramosus
AAAATGTTAAAATGTTTTTTCCAAGTTTAAAAAATAAAAATATTAAATCAATAACTACCCCCCCCCCCAAAAAAAAAAAATCAGGATATGTTATGATTTTAAAATTCCAAAATATAGAATTGAGTGGCCCGAACTAACTGAGAAATAATGTCACTTCACTGAATATTCCTGATTAGTGAATTGTTTGTTGTAGTTGCCTGTTACATCTTCTGATCAATTGATAATGAACCATTCCAGTTGATTACCAATGTGTAGCTGATGTCTCCAGTTGTGTGATGCATTTTTGTAAGATGTCTTCTGTAAGATATGACTAGTAAGTACAGCTTTAATGAAACATTATTTTACTGGTGGTTATCTACTTAGTCTCTCCAGTTGAACATTCATCAGTTTCTCAAGCTATGCAATAATTCATGTTTTATTTTGTTACATAAAAATAAGGTTTGCTAAGATGTAATCAATACACAAATATTTTTCAAAATAACGTTTTTGTGGATAATATTATACCTAAAAGACTTTGGTTTCTTTATTTTTTTTACCAGACACAGTACAATTATTTACCGCCAAGCTTGGCTAAGTTCTCCCCATCTGAGCCAGATATCATTGTTTATACTGATTATGGCATGCACATGGCTGTACAGTTTTACAGTCTCTCGCAGAGAAAGGTCAGTACCATTTCCTATTGCCATGTTGGAACAGTGTGGTGGAGAGTAACTATCTAAATCCAGCAGGTAATGAAAAAAAAATCCAAGAAAACTTCTAAATATTTCAAGAAGAATTGATTCAAACACACTGAAAATACACATCATGTTATATTAAAGGTATATATAGAGGATATTACGTGGCTGTGTAGAGATACAGTTTTTATTTTGGAGTGTTAATAATATCCTCACAAGTGAGCGAAGTTGCCATAGGGTTACAACATGGCTATAGCTATTGAATGACTAGAGAGTGTTACAGAGGGAAAATTGTTATTTTTCACATGTGTTTGGATACAATATTTAAACACAATCATTTTTATTCCATGTGTAAATATATCCTGGTACTGATTTATGGCTTAGTGAATAAAATTGCTTATGTGGCATTAGATAATTGGAGTTTCTGTTCTGTAGTTCTGTAACTAAGTCCTCACTGAAAATGACCAAGCTATCCATTAATACACCTTAGGTCTTGTAAACACTTGAATTGTATTCCAATATGGTTCCATACATGTAATTGTATCTATTTGTGCTTCCTCCAAGGTCATTCGAACTGCAGCTCTGACACACTGGGCCACATCTATGGACATATCACCAAAGGGCCATCTGATAGCCCTGGGTACTGAAGGTAATACACTCTTCTTTCCTCTCATATTCACATCTCAAAATATCAATATGAACTGTCTTCACATGGTCTGGAGAAATCTCTAGAACAGTTTTATACAGTAACACATAATTATTATACATAATAGAGAGACAACACTTTATCAATAAACATTTGTTTACTGTCATTATTTGTTTTAATACTATGCAGCCAACCTGGTATGAAAACATTTTGTATAAGTGGCTTAAAAGTGTAAAAAAAATATCTGAGTGAACACTTTTAGTTAAAACCCTCATCAGGTACATGTATGATGTACTGACTGTATTTGCATCATGTGTCAGTTCATGGGAAGTTTGCCCTCAAAAAGGGGAATTCAATTAGCACAATTTCCTGCAAGAGGTGTTGCTGAACATCTAACACAAATGTTTTCACCTAGTGGAATTAAATTGCTGTCAAAAATAATCCACTGATTCCATCAGAAACATAATAATGTATGTTTTGTGTCAAAGTGATGTACATGTAACAGTTATTAGACACAGTGTGACTAAAGAAACCCAGTGTCCTTGGAATTGACTCTCTGAAACATACATACTGCAAAAATGGCCTATCAAAGTGAATCACTCTAACAGTTTGTCTGGAATAAAACCACGAGACGATCGAGAGAGATGGCAATATAAAGTGGTATTACCGTCTTGCAAATGAGGCTCAGTGATTGGTTAATACATGTAGTTCATGATTGATAGGTTTGCACTAGAGTGGATTTCCCGGCAAAGCTGTACAACGTTTTTTTCAACTCATAAGATTTCAATTGTCAAACGCAAATGAGAATGAGATGGTAACAAAACAATTGGAGCTTCGCGACTCCAGCACAAATATATGGAATATATTTTCTCCCAACTAGAGTGGTATTGCCATCTCAAAATCGCAATTAGTTTATAGTATGATATGAAACATAGTTTCCTATACTAATTATAAATTAACATTTCTATAGCACCTATTCCATGCGCTCTAGGTGCTTCACATAATCTAAAAAGTTATAACAATACAGGGTTGATATTTATATACTTATATTGGTAATAATTATAATCTTATATTAATTTATGTAAACCATTTGCCATATACCTTAAGTTTGAAGAAACACAAGTAATATCTCTCTCATGCAGAACGGCTTGTGAAACTAATGGATTACAAAGAGGGGAGCTTTCAAGACTTTGTTGGTCACTGTGGCAGGATTTCCCTGGTTCAATTCTCACCTTCTGGAAATTTTCTCTACTCTGGTGGCTACAATGACATCTTAATCTGGCAGGCCAACTTTTGAAACAATATTCCAGTTTGAACTTTAATTGTATTGTTAATAGCCTGTGTGACACAAAACTACTTCAATCACTAGTATAATTATTGTATTTTAAATAGGGATGTAGATAAGGTAATGCATTACATAAGTGTATACAAGATAAAATATTGATTGTGTCATGATTGCACCTTGGCATAAATTAATAGCATTTGTTAATAAGGTACAGTTCTTGGCAAACCTGTATCTATAGTCTGTGGTGACTGATGTGCACATTTGAAAGAGAAATCAGAGCAGACTGGTGTTGTTGGTCACAGATCCAGTACGTCCCATGAGGAAGGCATTATCAATCAGTTTCATATTTTGGGTTGATGTGTGGTTTGAAGCTCAAGACATGTATATAGTTTGAATGTATACAGCACAGTATAGAAAAAAAACATAAAAACTAAAGATGTTTGACTGAATTTCATCTTAGTTCAGGGTTACAGTAGAAGCAAACTTTGTTGCTACTAAATTGCGCAATTTTGGTGATAATTTCACAATAAATCACTAAATCAAGTATCACTAAATAGAGTGTACATGTATATATACATGTATACTAAATATGTTGTTTTATAATTCTCTTGTCAGGGGCAGATCCAGGAATATTGAAAGGGGGGCCTAAGATTTTCTAGAGGGGTCCGAGGACATGCCCCTCCCTCTCCCGGGAAATTTTTGAAAATTGTGTTTCTGAAATCTCTAGAAGTGCACTAAAATCTTAAAACCTAGCACAGACATTCCTCCCATAAGTGTTTAAATATAAAACAGTTATTAAAAAACTCCCAACTCAGCATGCACCCACCCCCTTGGATCCCCCTTTGCTATTAAAGATTTGCCTAGTTAGATATTAGCTCCTAGTAAGAAGTTGCAAATTTCAAAGATTTTTCAATTTTTTTTATTATTAAAAGCTAACAACTACATGTATACTGTATAGCCAAAATTCAAAGTTATATGCAGTGTTTAGTAATCAATGCAAGATACATTACTACAGCCCTCCCCTGCCGGCAACTTTAATTATGTTTCGGGCAATGGATATAATTGATAGGTCTATCTCAAGTGATGTTAAACAAGCATAGGTGATGGCAGCCAACTTGTGCCTCAGTTTGCTCTGTGACTTGCTCAAGGCTTTTGACTCCTTAATCTCATGCCTTCTACTGTTTGCACAAATACAATACCTGTCTGACTGAGTTGCTTGCAGAAGAGACTAAGTTGCTGCAATAATTACAAAAAGTAGAAACAAGTTCTACCTTCTGAAATTGTTATTAGTAGCAACTTGTCTCAAATATGTGGCCTGACTGAGTTGCTTGTAGAAGAGACTAAGTTGCTGCAATAATTACAAAAAGTAGAAATGAGTTCTACCTTCTGAAATTGTTGTTAGTAGCAACTTGTATCAAATAATTTATGTGGCCATTCCAGGGGGTGTAAGATGGTGCAATGGTTTTGTGCAACTTGACTCTCAATGCCACATACCACTGTGAGACAAGATGCATGAAATATTGCACCATGCAACAGGCTAGAGTATCATATTCATCACCTGGGTGTTGTTGCTCAGTTCAGCTGGTTGCTTTTTGAGTTTGCACAACTCAGGTAGAAGTGGCTTTTATGTGTAAGCAACTGTAAATACTATATATTATGTACATAGTACTGAATGTTGAAACGTTGATTCAGTGACTGAATGATTGTGAATATGACATATCTTAGTAGTGGATACTTGGCCCATTTGCACTACTGTAATAAAACCACATTCAGGAATTAGGAATTTACCATGATTATTGAAATGAATAAGGATCATTTATTAATTTAACCATGTAATGTCCATAGGAATCTTGATATTTATTTACCATAACATGTGACTCTTATTTCTTGACACACCAGCGAATGTCAGTAACATATGGTAGTTTGTACACTTCTATGCCCTTCAAATCTTGATTATTTACCAAAGTATGCCGTATCTTTGCTTCCACCATCTCTTGCTCTTCTCTAGTAGCTGCTGCAATGGCACTCAATCCCATATAAACACCAACTATCACATCAGCTCCACCCTCCAGGTAAATTCGGAAAGTACAATTGGATTCCACTTGTCCGAACTTTCCAGATGTTTCTATCTTTTGTTTCCATTCATTATCTCTGTGATCTGGTATTCTTTCTCTAATACACAATGGCTCAACAATATCCTGGAGTTCTTGCACCCATGGCACAGTAAAATCTCTTGGATTCCAGATCATTCCAAACTTTCCACCTGGTTTCAACACCCGGTAAATCTCAGCAATGGACTCATTATTAGCAAACCAATGAAATGACTGTGCTGCAATTACAGCATCAACACACCCATCACCAAGATCTGTTGAACAGAATGATCTAAATTTGAATTACAAATACATGTACCATAAACATGTAAAGCTGTACTGCTAAAGATAAGAATATTTTGAAGTAGATTAAAAGTTAATATGTACATATATAGTTATGAATTGGAAGTAGTCAAGAGTCCAAATCTGGCGTTTTGTGTATGGTATGGTATGTTATGGTTATCTACATGTAGCATGTCAATATTTTAACATTTTTATATTCATGTAAAAAGCATATATAAACTTTCAGTTTTATGCATTTTCAGGAACCTATTATTATTATTATTATTATTATTATTATTATTATTTTATTTGCATGAAAGTAAAGGTACATGTAATGCCATGGGCAGACATTCTGGTTTATAGTTGCTAATACCACAACAACAACAACAACTTTCAGTTATTTACACTTGTTAATTAACAGCGGAATAGATACAAAATGAAAAATGAACAAATAATCAAGTGAAGGCCACCTGTAATAACCATATTGGGCTAAACGAGACAGGTGACCTTTAAATGTGAAGTGTAGTAACCATTGATCAGTAGACATGGACAGTGTAGTATCTGGTGAGCAGGCATCCTCCATTTGCCAAGAGGAGTATGGGTGATCTCTACCTGCCAGGTAGCTAGGCTGAATTACCAGAAATATTAAATGTTAACTCTTGAACCTGCTGATAAAAGCTCAACCTGAGTATGGGACATTCTAACTTGTCATTCATGATGGGGCAGCACTTGAAAAAAACAGTAACACCCCAATATGTATTGTATATAATTGTGATAAAAAATGCAGTTTTGAAGTTGCCTGTCACATTAAATTCCCACAAGAAAGGCTACTACACATTCTAGAAAAAGAACTTTTGACCCTAAGCAGGTCTTGTGACTGAGGCAAGAACTTGGTAGAAACTTGAAACTCACTCAAAGCATGAAAATTCATCTTTGTTTTGCCTTACTCATTCATTCTAAACACTCCGAAACTTGAGCTTAACCCTAAAATTAAAAAACACCAAATTGGCCCAAATTTGGTACCCTAGAAATACATAAGATTTTCCCTTTAGAAAAATGGATTATTTCTTGAGAATGGGTACCCCAAAAAAATACAACAACAACAACATTTTTATTTAGTATCAATTAAACATATAAATTCAGAAGTCTTGGTACTTAGCTACCGGTAACTGTAATAGCCAGAGGCTAGTTAGCTAAATATTTTCATTTTGGCTTTTGTAATGTTGGAAAAGAGAAGGGAAAATAAATAGAACGAAGTAGGAAAAAGTATATATATGTATATATATATATACAGCATAACTAAGAAATATAATATTCAAGAAATAACAAGAAATATAACAGCTAGAAACGTGAATTTGTGGTAGGTATTCATCAGTGTGTTTTTAGCACTTGTTATGAGTAATTTCTGTTTTTATTTTAAAATAATTATTTCACAGGTAATTTTTGCTTGGATTTTTGTATCCTTACAAACATAAACAGCATCAAAATCATATCCTAAAAAAATACACAGGCCTAAGAAAAAAGATACCTAAAACTGGCCATATAAAACTACCAAAAACAATACCCTTAAACTTTTGGAACCCCCCCCCCCCTGGCAATATATTCCAGGGCCCGGTTGTTCAAAAGTAGGTTAACTTTACCCCAGGGTTAGGCCAGATTTAAAATGAAAATTTCTTCATCTAGGAATACGTAAAACGGTGCCCACTAAGTAGTCTTGACGTAACTCAGAAACCACATTATACAAGTCCAACATGTCAGCCCAAATCAGTCTACAAGGAAGTAAACCAAACAGCAGGTTAAAATTTTATCCCCGGGTTAAGCTTAACCCACTTTCGAACAACTGGGCCCAGGGTGTTAAAAAGTGATCCTGGAATGCCACTCAAGACTGGTGTATTGCATTTGGTGTACCTGGTTTCCAGGAACACCATGGGGTCATTGTTTCTGAACCACCCTGTAGTAGATAAGAGCCACTGCCCCTATACACGGCTTTGCAAAGCAGACAAAAAATATCACATATATATAAAATAAAAAATACAAATAAAAACTTCCCTCCATACTTGGAAAAATTGAAATGGCTATATATATACAAGTACTTTTTTTATTTGGCCAGGTTACAAGAGTGGCCTTGACAAATGTTGCCAAGGTTACAACTGATATTAGATTGGGTTTCTTACATACCTGCTGAATATATATAAAGGCAATTAAGTGCATGGAAAAGTAGAATTTATAATTATATTTACAAGTATGTCTGCACTGCGGTGAACAGTCACTGCAAGTTACATTATACAGACTTGGCCTTTGGGATTTCCATTTAGCTCCATATATTTTTTAACATTAATACCATATCTTATTGAAGAGAACTATCACAGGCCCATCTCCTGGTAACAGATGAAATGTGCAAGACCGACATGTTCACGTATTTTAAAATATGATCATAATCGATAATCAGTAATGTGGGCGACTTTTAAAATGTCCGCTTTCAATTTGTTATAATATATTTCTGGGCTATCTTGTTGCTTTCTGCGTACAAATAAATAGGTAAAACTAAAAATAATCAAATGTTTTGATATGTTTGAGTACACTGATCGGCACACTTTGGAAAAAATATAAACAGCATTCAACAAATATTGAATAGTTTGCGGTTGAATTGGTTGACGTACGTCATGTTTCTTCAATTCTTGCTACCAAAAGATGAAATAAGTAGCTCATCACTCCTGAAGTTGATATAATTTTAAAATGCCTTTGCTTTTAATATGTTGATACAATCACACGTTGTTTTCAGAGACAGTTACATCAGTGTTTCTAGAGCTAATACCTCACAAGAAAGCCGCTTCATTTTACTATGCGGAAGACTGCATACACTCAGAACACTGCCCAACTCGCGACTGACGACTGTATATAAATTATATAAAACAGATCGCCTAAAACTTCCAAAAGGCGCAGGTTTTTTATTTCCATGAACACGCAAACATGAAACAACACGCAAACACGAACAAGCTTCTAAACAACTAAAAAGAAACCTGGGTGATCACACAAACTCAAGACTTCGATACCCAGATAAAAGCATTTTGTGTTTTACTTCGATCGACGTCGAAATATGTACAAATAAGCTCACAAAAATAGACAATTTATACTAGAACATTTTAACATTTACCTTGCCCCTGCTCGCCCTTAAATGTGATAGACGACCTCTTCACTTGTTACTTGCTCGAGATCACATGCCACAATCGCTAAACAGCCAAAATTTGTTGTAATATTCCGGCCACCGATTGTGTCTCGCCGGGTCGATCGATCGGGGGAGTGTTTATTTACAACTCAACCGGAATTTAACCGGAATACGTCATACGTCATAGAATTTTTAAGCTTGGACCCAGACTCCTCCCAAACCATCATTATTTTAAAAAAAACTCGAGATCTGGGGACGAGATCACATCGTTATGTTTCGGTCGCGTCAGTGTAAAGATCGACCGAAGGGATGTTTCAGGATTTCAGCTACAAGGTTTAATAATAGAGTTAGGGTTGGGATTATGGTTAGTGGTAGGGTTAGTGCTAAGGTTACTAACCCCTATCCCCAACCTTACTCCTAACCCTAACCATAATCGTGTAGCTGAAATCCTGAAAGGCGTCCCTTTCGGGTCGATGGTAGACTGCAAAACAGTCCCTTCTTTCGCCAGAAATCAGTCGAGAACGGGATCGCTGAGTGATTTTGGCTGCTCGGTCGGCGAAGAGGAGTCAATGGGGCCAGCCTCTCTGATTTCTGGCGAAAAAAGGGACTGAGTTTGCAGTCTAGGTACGGTCGATTGAAACAAGTACTAACAGTAAACGCAGACTGCGGACTGCAAACTGGGATATTAAAATGCAGACTGATTTGGCCCAGGGTGCTCGAAAGTCGGTTAACCTTAATAAACCAGTGTTTTACATTTACATTTATTAACTTGCCATATCCTAATCGGACGTAATCAATCAGGAAACACAATTGCGTACACCCGAATGAAAGCCAAAATCACTGAGTCAATAAGGAAGTAAACCCAATCGCGGTTAAAATGTTAACAACTGGTTAGCGTTAATATAACTCGACTTTCGATCGAGCAGCCGGGCCCTGGTCGCGGGGATGTAAAAACTAAAATGCAGACTGCATGTCAAAGAGTTGAACATGTGCGACAACAGGTAAATCCGTTCTTATGAAAACAAAATAATGACTTCTGGACTATTTTTCAGTGCATTTGGTTTGCCTTTGCTGTTATTGCATCTATATGGGGATTCCATGAAAGGTCACTGGTTACCGTTACCCCAAGGTCCCTTTGGGAGGAGACACACTTCAATTCAACATTGTTTATACCACTGCGTCAACCCCTCCGCTATGTGTAATACAAGTACCCAGAGGCACTCCGTCGGGAGGGAGAACTGAAGGAAGCTCAATCCCCTACCTCTCAGGTAAGACCTGTTTTAGGCCCAAACCTCGACAAACTCTCGTACGACTTCGCCTTGTCTTGCCTCAACTTTAAAGACAACCTATAACCTGATATCTCCTAGCCTCTTCTCTCCAATTCCAGGTAACACAAAGGTTTGATTCGGCCAATCGTACATAAACTCGCTGCGTTATCATTAAGCGAGTTTTGTATGGTCCGATAACAGGTCTCGGGCATCTATAGGATCATTTGAATTATCCTGTTAGCATCAAACTGCAGTACGTGACTCCCACCGTTGCCAATCATTTGTGTGCTGAGAGATAAAAACGCACGAATTTTTCAGGGGACGTGATTAATTGATTTAGGGGTTCATTAACAATCCATCCGGGACACTAAGAACTAGTCTTGAGGCGGAGAATAGAGCAGGAAAGAAGGCATGGTGGATTGAGGATCTAGGAGTTCATTATGGGTGTTGGGCTCTTTTATCCAGAATTCTTCTGGACAGAAGACCTCTTTTGAAATCGAATGTCGTACCTCTAAATAACAAGAATGGTTTCCGCAGTTGTATTTATTAAGAAGTACTGATTCAAAAAGCATTTTAAACCCACCTTATACTACTTAGGCCCGGTTCAAATGTCGCATTTCTCATGCGCCGAATATAATTTGAGTCGACTCAAATTTGTTTTGTGCAACATTCATTTCAGACGTCGAATATAATTGTGGTGAACACAATTGTCGGGCATACCGCGAATCGTTCTCCGCCATGATTTTCGAGGCTGTACTAGGACAAAGTAACATTTATGCTGTGATACACTGATATAAATAATCAACAACCGGGTAAACTCGTTCGTTTATATTTTCAGTAAATTCTAAATGCCTTAGGTATATAATAATGTGTGCAAGTTCGAGAGACTCATACAAGTATGATGAGAATGCCATGATGCACTATGGCTTTCTGCGAATGGCATTTGAGTCAACACAGTGCAGAAAAACCGGTTTGACGGGAACAATGTTAACAGACGTAATTTATGCATTGTATTCGGCACATGAGAAGTTCGACGTTTGAATCACCAGTCGAGCGTTGTCGAATATTCGACACAAGCCGCACATAATTTTAATGGTTTCAGACGTCGCTTGCGTAGTTCAATCTCTTATATGACGTTGCGCGTTGTGATTGGTTACTGACAAGTTAATCAATATGTATATCTGTAACAAGAATACCGGGAAACGCTATTGTTCTATCCTACCTTACTACTGACGTATTCACGTGAGTACACTCACTTAGTAGAAATTTGCCGTGTTCTATTGCAAATGGACGCATTTGATTGGCTCTCTGAGCGTTTGCTATTAGCCGATAG
>JANVCJ010086720.1:0-10742 GCA_026413505.1 Epizoanthus ramosus
CAATGTTCACTGAGATATCGTCAAAGTCGATTTCAGTCCATACATTTGCTTATATTTCGTTCGGCGCCATGACACTATACTAACACACACATGGAGTATGGGTTTCCTGTGTTCAGACTTCTTGCCGTCGCTCTGGTTATCAAGCAAGGTTAATATTCTCAGCTGCAATAAGGTGAAAAAAATACTACTCGATTCAAATAAATATTTAGACTGCAGCTTAGCGTAAACCAGAAGTGTTCAAAATATTGTAAATATTGCGTGATCTAGTTTTCGTGTTTACGTTCAGGCTAGGCGCCGGGAATTTCAGAGTCATAATTGTAATGGATTGGGGAAGCTACCTGTCTTAACGCATGCAACACGTTTTTGGCAAATCGTCAAAACAACTTACAATGTCCTTGCATTTTGGACATTTTGAAATCTGTTAAAGCAAAGTTTTCCTAATTGTGAAAAGCAAAGTGTATAACTGCTCTATTTAAACAAATACTCCACCTTTGCTTAGAACCAATTCTTAAAACATGTTTTGAAACGTATCTGCTTCACGTGCTGGGCTTTATGCCAGAACTATTTTGTGTTGCTAGCCAAACAAAAATATCGTAAACAACATAGGTTCGAAAATTTCTGTGATTTAGTTCCTTTGGCGGGAAAGCCTGTCCCGTTTTACCTTGCATGTAACGCCGTTTTAGACTCGCAAAGATAAATTGTAACCTGTACATGTATATTCACGCATTCCGTGCCGACATGTGACTGACGAAACTAAAAATTCTCACCAGATCTTATACTTATTTACATTCTGTAAGTATTATATTATGATAACAGGCCCGTAGCCAGGAGAAAATATTAACCGAGGCAGAATCGCTGAAAATGCACCAAATTTAGAAAATCAGTACATATATTTCAAAATTTTTACCGAGGCTCGCCTCATGGTGGCTACGGGCCTGGATAAGAGCCAACAGAAAATTACAGATTCAACACAGCGGTCGCTTTTGCTTGTAAAACTAAAAGAATGGCCAGAATGGCCTTTCAACACCATGCCCGCGCGCCAAATTACAAAGTTGGAGTTGTATTGAAAAAGCGTGAGACTGGTACATACCAGCATGCACCGCGCGTTAAAAAGGAAACGTCACCAAATCCAAGATGGAGACAGCATTATTGGTAAGATTGTCTTGAATTTTCCACCGATTTCTGTCTATGTTAGGTATATTTTATTACTTTTAGTTATCTATAATATATATAATTGAAAGCCTCTGTGGTAATTTCAAATCAAATGTCGAGATTTATCCCGGTAGAAATAGGAACTTATCACCCTGTCATATTCGTGAACCAATTGATCTAAAGACTAATCACTAAACAGTAAACTGAAGTCTCTCAAATACTGAAATAGTCATTCACTCATTCAGTCATATTCACTTTTTACAAGGAAATATTCACTGTTGATTTGCCTTCTTATGTGGGGATTTTCTGGCCGTAAAGTAGTTGCTTAACAGTAAATCACTGCAATAGTTAAATTTATAATTATAGAGCTACAGGTTTGTAGTAATGACTAATGTACTATGTAGTGCTGCTTTATATATAAAATGTTTTAAAGACCAGAATAATCACGGCAGAATATAATACTTTGCAAGGGCGAAATACTTGTACATTGGCTTGTGTGGTCAGTGCAGTGTTCAACTTGTGAACATCTTTTTATATGGGGGACACTTCATTGCTAATTTTGGTGATATGTAGACATTCTTTCAACAGTGTTTCATTATCTATGGACTGCCACAGAGATATGTCATGTCTGCCAGTCTGGCCAATCAGAATAGTCTGTTCAACACTGTTTGTTTCTGTTAATCCTTTGCAGCAGAACAACAGAACTAGGTCAGGGTCAGTGGGGTCAGAACCAGTTCTCAAAGTCACCTCATTCGGCTCACTGACTGGCTTTCCTCAGACTAGCCAGAGACACCCTAAGCAGGATACTAGAGGGAAGGGATTCCTAGTTAACAGATCGCAAACATGATTTTGACCTCAATAACCTCTGTCCTCCAAAGAGATTTCTTGGTGTGTTAGTTCTGCAATGGAGGGAGCCCAATAAGAGACCATGCAGTAAAGTTTTTGAGCATCGCATCGCAAATCATGGATGTGATATTGACCCCAATAACAAATCACCAAACCATTATTACTCTGCCTAACTCTATTGGCTATTCACTAAGCCGTAAATTACCAGGATTTACGCGTGGAATAAGAGTGATAATCCACATGTGTTAAATGTCGTATCCAAAGATTTTCTGAAGATATCTGACATTTATTATATAAACACCAGTGAAATACCAGGTGAGCTTTTGCGCGAAAACATCATATCTTCACACATGAAAATAATACCATTGCCATGGCTACTTCTTCTATTTTTTAGTTCTGACACATTGTTCTACTTTAGAACTACAAAAAATACTAAAGTGAAATGGTTTTGTATTTCATTTGTGTTTATATAATAAATAGAACATTACATGGCCGCTTGGAGATACGAATTTTATCTTCTCGTGTTGAAAACATCCTCACTCGTTCGCTTCGCTCACTCGTGAGGATATTGTCAACACTCGAAGATAAAAATCGTATCTCCGCACGGCCATGTAATATCCTCTATGTATCATTACATCTCATTAACAGCTTACGGGTTTGGTATTAGGCGTGTTCGACCAAAATAGGCTGTTTTTGACGTAACCTGCTGCTAACAAGAATAATAAGGTAGAAAGCCATCATCGGTGTTATAAACATACAACACCAATTTGCGAGAGATTTGTTATAAAATATCTGGTATAGAAATATGGTGAAAATATATATATAGTGCAATGGAAAACTATTTTGTCATATAGTCCCTTAATTGGCTTCCAAATTTTTCTCAGCGTTTCTCATTTGCTCTCGCCTTTGGCCTTGGTCAGGCGACACAAGCTAAGTATATCCACCAATGTGAAACGTAAACCCCGTTAACTAGGTAACATTCTACAGAGTTCTCCTCCACGTAGGTTTTATACTTGGTAAACACATTCGTTTGTGTCTTGTGGAAATGTACTTCGGACACTTGTTTGGATTTAAATACCTAAAAATTGCGAGAGACGCAGAAAGTTCGATCTAAATGTATGCATACATTTATAGTTTGGCAAGAAAAGTATCCGTGTCTTACGCCGGACGTTCACTGTTTTCGCTCCTTATTCAGTTATTTTCCAGTCCTCTTTTTCTATATTCTGCTCTTGCGCCGACTGTCTAAACGATTTACTTTCAATTTTTCAGCAATTTTTAAAACGTATTTCTATATTCTGCCTAAGGAAGCTTGATTTTGTGAACTGCGCGCCGGATCTAGAATGACAGCAAGTACACCGCTTTATTAATCACAATTCAAATAAACTTTGAGACAGCCAATCAGCGTGTTGTTGACCCGTCACGCGTACACGCCGTGACACTTTATTGGCTTTCATGGTCACACTGAACTTGCTCGAGTTAAAACAGAGCCACACACCGTATTTTTATGCTGGGTTATCAAATAAATCAACCCCTTTCTGGCTGTATGATCTATGGGATGATATTCTGCTACTCTTCTCAGGACATCTGTTCCTTTTTCTCAGCCGCAGGCAGAATATAATCCGATAGACCAGACGCCAAAAGAGCTTTATTTACTAATTACCACTACATGTTTTGTGTATAATAGTACGGCTGGTCGGTGGAAGTTCATCAGTTGAAGGTCGCGTGGAGGTTTACCACAGTGGAAGCTGGGGCACAGTGTGCGATGATTCATGGGATATTAATGATGCCAAGGTGGTGTGCAGAATGTTGGGATTTCGAGGAGCCATATCTGCCCCTCATGGGGCTAAGTTCGGCCAGGGATCAGGAACGATATGGTTGGACGATGTCGCTTGCAATGGCGCTGAATCAACCTTATCACAGTGCAGTCACAGCGGATGGGGAAAACATAACTGTGGACACGTTGAAGATGCCAGTGTACGGTGTGATAGTAAGCAATATAAACGATTATAACTGAGACAGTAGAGAGAGCGAATATGTGCAGTGAGCATTTGCAGTTATTTGTATATAATGACTGAAACTCATTGACTATACAAATCACATCATATCTGGGTTGTAGATTGTTTAAAAAGGTCTCTGTGTTTTGATCTGCGGTGGAGTGTCTGAGTTTTTTTTCCTTGTCAAACTAAAGAAAATGTTCCAAATATTACATAAAAAAATATTACAGGAAAGTTCTAAGTATATCAACGACGTAAGTTATAATTATGCAGTGAGAAGAAACAGAGCAAATTATGTTAGTAGCCAAAAAATATGCAAATCCTGATCCTAAATATATATTTTTAAAATATACTAGCACCCGTTAACATTTTTTTGTATTTTTTTGTGCGTTTATGATAACTAAAATTTGCCAAAGGTGTAAATATTTGAACCTCAACTTCAAATCTACAACAAATTCAAACTAAAAACAAGTCAGAGTCAAAATCTAAACCATACTGTGGGGTGGGAGCAGGAGAATATCGATTTTCTTTTAAAGCTTTTGTCTTTCAAAGTTACGCTGTATAATTTGTTTTCTAATTTCCCAGTGCGTTTCGAGATATCATGAAAATGTATAATATTGCCAGCACGTTCCTTTGCTGAAAATCTACTCACGCAGAGAAAAACCTACATGGAAAACCATCAATGCCATGTGAGCGACTGGGATTGTTCAGACGAACAAGATAAAGCTAGCTAGAGGCTGCACGCGAAGCGTGCGTTCTTTTGTACAAATTCTACTGCCATAAAGGGGCGCCTGTACTGGAAGGCCATCACTGTCTTGAGCTAACTTGTATATCATCTATAAATTATCTATAAATGATTTTAATACCAGATTAAGGTTTATGTGCTTAGCGACTGGAGTAAATACAGCATGGTTACTTAAATAGTTTCAGACGAAACATTATCATTACTATTCGAAGTTATATAAAAACAAAATACGTCAATAATATGTGATTGGTTATATAAATTTTTATAGAATTCGTTTAAGATTAGAAAAAATATATATTTCTTTTAACAAGATATCGATGAGTGTTTGTCCAGTCCATGTCAAAATGGTGGAACATGTACGGACGGTGCGAACAGTTACACGTGTTCTTGTGTGGCAGGATACGGAGGGACCAATTGCCATATAGGTGAGTAGATGGCCTTACTTTTTCAATTCAAATACACCATGTTTCAGTTAAGAAATATAGATCGCTTTTCCATTTTACATAGCATGATGTAAACACGAGGGAACTTGGGAGAACACGGGAGTAGCCTAGGGAAACTACAAAATGGAAAATGGAAAATGGAAAATGGAAAGTGGAAAAGTGATTTATATTTAGTTTATAAAAATACTGGAGTCGGAAGTAATATTTTATTCTAAAATGGTTACGGCAGTAAACAATCTTGTTCCATTGCATAGAAGACCGCACAAGCCAATCAAATTCATGCTTCTATTTGAAAAAATTAACGATTTACCAGCCCAACTAGTGCTGGCGATCGTTTTTCTTCTCCGAACGTCGATAAACAGGTGCTATTCAGAGAGGAAAATGGTCATAATTGCAATGGTTTATATCAATGTGGACATTGTTAAAAATTTGGTTTGCCAATAAAATCTGAATCAAATCGAAAGGTGAACACTATAAACTCTATAGGTATTAGTTTACCGTAGTAATTCTGCGTCTACCATACTGAAACGAATTCTAAACAACACGTTTTGCATACTTCAAGAACCTAAGAATCTAGATGAAGATTTTATTGACTGGCCAGAAAGCAATGATGTTAGTATCCAACCGCAATGTACCGAGGGGTTTCGACAGATCCTCGGACAAGCTGAGACATTTGGTGATTGCAGAGACAGGAACAACCATCAGATATTCCTTTACTTGAAATCGTGCCTGGTACATTTATCCAAAAAACCCTAAAAACACTCATAAAAATGTACTGAAATGTCACAAAAATGTCAAACCTAGCATTCACAATGTTTTTAGTACAGGGATGAATTCGCTAAAATATATGGCTTTCTATGTGCCAATTCGTTGTGATAGGTTCGCAAGGTATTGTGGTTAAATGTACAGTCTTCCATTTGTGACCTGGAAGGAAGGAAGCAGAGCTGAAGGTAGATATAAGGTTTCTACACTTAGAAAGATTAGTAGCAGTTTCCGACAACTAAATTCCCAGTGGAGTATGTTTCAAGACAAACTAAGGGAGCCTGTTTGACTGACTTACTGCATGAACATATGGATTGTAGTAGCCGAGTATTTTCAAAGTTGTATATTTTTTACGAAGTTAGTCGACTGTCTCATAAGTTAAGTGTTTTCTCGTGTTATAAATCTAGATCAGCAATTCATCGCTCATTCTTTTCTTTAACTTTTTAATTGCATATTGTTTTAGGACAAATGACCATAATAAAAAAATATGGCGGCTGTACGTTTAACCAAAATATCTTGCGAACCTATCACAACGGATAGTCACATAGAGAGCGACATATTTTTGCGAAATTCGTCCCTGTACTAAAACATTGTGAATGCTAGGTTTGTAGTTTTTAGGTCTTTTCAGTGCATTTTATGAGTGTTTTTAGGGTTTTCGTGCGCTAAGAATTAAACAAACTGAGTTCCTATTAAAACGGAAATGATCGTGATGAAAATACCAAGCGAAAATGGTTACATATGAAGTAAACACGACTTCTAGGATATACAACAACAAACGGACAAGGTTTGGATAGCTTTCTTGCTTAAATAACACAGCTCTTGATTAAAACCAGAGCTCGTGCTACGACTATGGTAAACGATAAGACAATTCGTGTCGATTATTGCGTCATTTTCACGTTTATTAGCGATGCAATGAATTTGGTATCATCAATTCTTCAGTGACAGTACGACTAGTTGGTGGAAGTTCATCGAATGAGGGTCGCGTGGAGGTTTATCACAGTGGAAAGTGGGGCACGGTATGCGATGATTTATGGGATATTAATGATGCCAAGGTGGTCTGCAGAATGTTGGGAATATCAGGAGCCCTATCTGCTCCTCACAGGGCTAGGTTCGGCCAGGGAACAGGCCAGATTTGGTTGGACAATGTTGCTTGCAATGGCCTTGAATCCGCCTTATCACTATGCAGTCACAATGGGTGGGGAAAACACAACTGTGGACACAGTGAAGATGCTGGTGTACAGTGCGGTAAGCAATAGAAACTATTATAACTAACGAGAGAACGAATATGTACAGTGAGCATTTGCAGATGTCTGTTTATAATAACAAACTTATTGGCTGTGCAAATCATACTTGGGCCGCAAATTGCTTTGGAGTAATTACAAGTCGACGGATCCCAAGACCGAGACATGTGATTGTAGTATTGAAATTCTAGCTAAAGATTAGCCCAAATTTTTGAAAGAAAATTCTAGATTTAGAGATTGTTACCACTCTACGCAATCTAATGACCGGTCACTAATCTAACTGAGTATGCAGCTAATTTCGTCTTTCAAGTACTCTAACTAAGGTACCTAATTGAGCATCATATTATTAACCTTTTTAAAAAGAACATGCTAGGATGATATTTTTAAATGTTAACTGTTAAAACAGTTATTCGATGAGGCGGCGTTTTCTATGAGCCTGTAGTCCACGTGGTGCTTCACCAGCGAACTAACTGCGCATAGAAACCAACACCCAATCAAATAACTATTATATAAGAAATCAACATAAGGTTTTATGAATATGTTTTTAAGCTTAACTTCTGAGGTTTCTACTAGATTTTCAAGCTCTCCTTCTGTTATCTTGACAAATTGAGGGTACACCCACGTGCACCCCCTCCCCTGACTGAGGGAGGGGGTGATAAGAAATATAAATGCTTTCGTCTTATTTTTGTTTATTTTCAATATTTTTGTTACTGTCATACTCATTAGGTTATAAATAAGAAGAACATATGTTTATTTTAATTAGTTTTGCTTATTGGTGTTCTAATCAGTATTTTGCATAAAGAGTAGAGGATATTTGAACGACAAATAACTTATTGCAGAATAGTTTGTAGTTGATTGTAGTCTTAATTTTAGTTGGTATGAATAAGTAGTAAAATACTATTCAGCAATCAGTTAAAGAATTGAGGAAAAACTATGTGTTATTTCCCTTACAACCCATCCGTTCGAAAATAGCTAGGGTTCTAGAGACGATTTCGCTTGAGTGTCAAAAGCGCATTGTCATTTGCATTTTCATTTCATTGTCATAGCGGCTTATTGACCAATAAAATTTGAGAGTTGCGTACTGGCAACCAATCAGAGATGAGAATTGACGCGTGACTCGCTGACGCAAGCATTTTGTTCTGATCAATCTTTGACAGTCAAGCGAAATGATCTCTAATTCCTCAAGTAGTTAGGGTAATGAACGCACAGTGTTTCCCGAGAACTTCAATTAATAGTATAGGTAATCACATGGTTTCGAGTGCAATTTGGAATAAATTATCACAAGCACATTTTTCAACTACTAACAAAATTGAACGGGCGAAAGCGACTTTTATTTCTGTTCAGTGTAATGCTTTAAAAATTTTATTTTAAAAATCTTGAAGCCCGTTTTGTAACAAGAATTTGCCAAGACTGCGGCACTTGTCATTTAAATATGCTAATTTATGCATGTAAGTTGTTAAAAAAATATTGATTTCAGGTTATGACATAATGTTGTTACTGCCAACTTAGTTTCATTTCAATCCATTGCAAATTGCTTGATTTAAGGAATGCGAAGGGGTAGAAAAATTGATGAGTAGATTCGTGATATCATGAAATATTATTTCGCGCAGTGTCATGAAAGTGAATCTGTCAATCTAAAATTCCCTTATGGCTTGCATTGAAAAGAAACAAGAGCACGACCATCAGTGTGTTATTGAATTAACTTTCAACAGACAATTACATGTTGCTGAAATAAAAAAAACAGTAACTGATCATCAGTAGGAATACCTAAAATTTTCGCAATTCTCCAATTGGTTTCGGCTCCATTAAATCCTAGAAATGTTCTTAGCTATTTAGGTCTTTGACCATATTTTATATTAATCTATTCCAGCCTATTATGTATTAATTTATTATGCAATTGAAGCCGTGTTGTGCGCCTTTGTACACCTCTTGCATGCCTCCAAAAAGAAGCCATGAAAGTATATACTAAACTACTTGAGCGATAGGCGATTTAGGCAGTTATGCTGCAATAACTGTGTTTTTATACTGTAAAGAATAATCAACAGACATCTATACTTAATTCAAATAGATACGTAACTAAAGCAATATTTCATGTTTATTTGTGATCAAGATATCAACGATTGTTCTCCCAACCCGTGTCAAAATGGAGGAACATGTACGGATGGTATCAACAGTTACACGTGTTCTTGTATGGCAGGCTACAGTGGTAACAGTTGTGGCACAGGTGAGTTTAGGTCTTTAGTTGACTTTAGTGTGACTTTTTTTTACAACCTCGCTGGGCCTCTAAAACTTCAATTATTAGTATAAGTAATCACATGGTTTCCAGTGCAATTTGGAATAAATTAAAACAAATACATTTTTCAAAGACTAACAAAATCGAACGAGCGTAAGCGACTTCTATTTGTGGTCTTTGAAAAATGTACGAGGAATCCTGTGATTACTCGTTAATATTTTCTAAAGCGGTTACTTGTGGACTTCAATATTGCATAACTTCTATTTCTGTTCAGTGAAATTTTATTTTTAAAAATCTTGAAGCCCGTTTTCTAACAAGAACTTGCCAAGACTACGGCACTTGTAACTTAATCATGAAAATTTATACATGTAAATTGTTAAAAATATTGATTTCAAGTTATGGCATAATGTTGTTACTGCCTACTTAGTTTCAGTTCAATACAGTACAAATTGCTTGATGGGTAGGGGTGCAAAAGTACCACCTTAGAGAGAAGGTTAATGAGTAGATTCATGATATCATGAAATATTATTTCGCGCAGTGTCATGAAAGTGAATATTTCAATCTGAAGTTCCCTAATGGCTTGCATTAAAAAGAAACAAGAGCACGACCATCTGGGTTATTCAATTAACTTTGAACAGACAATTAAATGTTCCTGAAATAGAAATAAAACAGTAGGATCATCAGTAGGAATACCTAAAATGTGCGCATTTCTGCAATTGGGCTCGGCTCCATTAAATCCTAGAAGTTTTCTTAGATATTTAGGTCTTCGGCCATATTTTATATTAATCTATTCCAGCCTATTATGTATTAATTTATTATGCAACTGAAGCCGTGTTGTGCGCCTTTGTACACCTCTTGCATGCCTCCAAAATGACGTCATGAAATCACATACTAAACTACTCGAGCGATAGTCAAATTAGGCAGTTATGCTTCAATAACTGTGATTTTATACTGTAAAGAATACTCAACAAACATCTATACTTAATTCAAATAGATACGTAACTAAAGCAATATTTCATGTCTATTTGTGATCAAGATATCAACGATTGTTCTCCCAACCCGTGCCAAAATGGAGGAACATGTACGGATGGTATCAACAGTTACACATGTTCTTGTGTGGCAGGCTACAGTGGTAACAGTTGTGGAACAGGTGAGTTTAGGTCTTTAGATGACTTTAGAGTGACTTTTTTTACAACCTCACTGGGCCTCTAAAACTTCAATTATTAGTATAGGTAATCACATGGCTTCGAGTGCAATTTGGAATAAATTAAAACAAATACATTTTTCAAAGACTAACAAAATCGAACGAGCGTAAGCGACTTCTAT
>JANVCJ010086731.1:0-18926 GCA_026413505.1 Epizoanthus ramosus
GTGTGTGTGTGTGTGTGTGTGTGTGTGTGTGTGTGTGTGTGTGTGTGTGTGTGTGTGTGTGTGTGTGTGTGTGCGTGCGTTTGTACATAGAAGTCGTGGCACATACATCTCCTCGTGTGGACTGGTGTAGGTTCATCACGTGCATGTACAGTTTGTACGTTGAGTACGCTGAACGTTTCTGTGTGTATCTATGTGCTGTTGTCGTGTGTTATAGCACGTATGTCTTTCTATGCTGGTATATTTGGTTTGTGGCTGTGTGCTGTTGATTGTGTTTGTTTGTTTGTTTGTTTGTTTGCTTGTTTGTTTGTGTGCGTGTCTTTGTGTCTGTGTACGAAGCTAAGTTTACTTTTGTGCTTGTGTTCTGTGTTGCTTTGGGAATACACCACCACCTTTTAGAACACAAACACTATTAATACGAATACGAACGGTTCGTTACGTACCTAATTCAAATCAGTCGATTTTAGAATTGTATTCTTTAATCGCATGACTCAGTAGTGAACCAAACTGATCTCAAGGAAAACCGTATTTTCCCTGCAACTGTCGACACAAGACTCAGACCGCCGGCGCTCAGACATGCGTTAAAATGCCGTATTGCAGAGTGCGTTCTTGTATGGTAACTCAGTACCAGTCTCGAAGCGAATTCTAGCTAACTTGTTGTAAATTCCATTCGGCAAACTGTACCTAGCCGATTTCTGTTGCCGTTTTCCAAGTACAAGTTATTCTTATTCGGCGCCCGATTCGGCGACTTCGGAATTTTGCATGTAACAAGATTTGAAGAGTACAGTTTGGGGAAGTATATCGCACCTTATCTCACGTGATAGAATTAGAGGAAAAACCCTTTCTTGTTCTGTTTTTGTAGCAGCATTCATCTTTGAAATTAAATAGCATTTTGAACATATTCAAGTAGCGTTTTGCGATACGACAAAGGCAAAAGGTCAAAATACTGAATTTCCAGTAACGGTAAATCCACAAATATGACCATTATTTTCTTTCTTTCTTTTTATTGTTTTGCTAAACGAGTGATTAAATTGTCATGATTAAATTGTCAAGAAAAAACACTATTTCTCAACTATTTTACGGGTATACATATTGTCGCGCGTGCGTAGAACAAACTAAACGGCGTGCTTGCATGACATCAACCGCATGCACAGAAAGCGACTATCAAGATCGCCTTTTGTCATTGTACGACTAGTTCACTGAGGCCAGTATATATATAATGCATGATGTATTTTGACGATAACTTTCGGATTTCCTATCCATAGGGATAGGTGAACCACTAGGTTTTGGAATATTGAACGAACGTCTTGTAGGATTAGACTCTATTGCACGGTTATCAGCGCCATCTTCGAAATTAAATGGGCAAGTGTAATGGTCAATTGTTTAATTATTGTATGAAATATAGAATCGTGGCGTTGCAAGCGCCTGCTACCGCAGGGAATACTTGCATTGGTTAGTTTGACTGAGTTCATAGTTTCACCCTAACAGATGTGTGTGTCACTTACTTGCTGTGGGTGGCAAAGTAGTGACGGATGGAGCCGATGCGCTAAAGAATGCCTTTTCTATTTCGGACGATATACAACATCTACACCCTGTCTTTATACTACTCTCGTTGCATCGTCGATCGGGCACTCGCTTCCGTCACGACTAAATCATCGGAAATCATCACTGCTATTTACTACAAAATAACCAAACAGTTCTTAGCCATCTAGTCTCACAGCTACGCTGTTTGGTCTTCAATTTTCGTGGCTTACGGGTGGCTACACATGTTTGCTATGTCGTGTAAGACACATACCTGTTACAGACTGTTGGTATAACTGTTGCCAATGTCCAAGGTTGTAGCACAACTCCAGCAACAACTCCTGTAGCACAGTCGGATAATAGACCTGACCCAAAGTAGGTTGACTGAAACGGGAACTTTTCAGATGTGAAACGACAGTGAAACATTTCCTGAGGTGGTGTGCCTTGCCATGCATTGCTGAAAAAAACATAAAACAATTTATTATATTTATTTCAGTGCACTCAAGACTTTGATGCAAGTCAGACGTTCGACCGGATGTCAATCGAGTTGATAATTGTGACAAAGACAACAAGCAGGAAATGCATTGTTTTGTTGTAACTGACTGTGCAATTTTGCATATACTGACAAGTCAAACTTCTGAGGTTGGGTCATTTTAGGATTGGTGATACTATTTTTCTGCATAATTCTTCTGCACGAGAATTTTTCGTGAAAAAGCTCATATTTTTCTTTGTTTCTTTCTCTACGGGAATTTCATTGTTTCTGGGTCACCTACACCATCATGTATCACCTTTCTAATGGTCCATCGTCACTAAAGAAGTCGCATACATTCGAGACACAGCTATTAACTTCAAAATGTTGCCGTGTCCATGATGCTGTGGTGTTCCCAGTACTTTTGTAATTGTTTTCAGGTAAAAGTCGGTTTCCATCGAGCTTCTATAACAGGGTTGGGGTGTGGGGTGGGGGTGGGGAGAGTTCAGTAAAAGAGGATAGTGAAGACCCAGTGCGCTGTTTTTTGACATCCAAATCTATCGACTGATAATCCAGACCCCTGTACCCCTCCCCCTGAAAATGTGACTGTAAGCAACTATTAAAATTGAAGGTTTCAGTGTAGACCAATACGTAGGTTATGACCAAACGGAAGCTGGTGTGTGATCTATTGGTGTGATTTCCGGAATCGGCAGAGGAAAGCCTACTGTATTATCTGTAGTGAACAATGTCTGATGGTCAATCGGATGCGGTAACACGCGATTTCATTTTCTAACTAAGAAATCGATTGTTGTTTTAGTTTTATAGTACAATTTGTACTACTTCCATTATGTGCCTAAACTAAACCAGCGCGAAAATGTAAACTTCGATCAATCCGCACGTCGTAAGAGTTGGTGCAACACTCAGTCCCACTCGTATATGCCGCTCCGACTCTTACGATCTGCGGAGGGAAGAGAGGAACTACAAGAAATACAAACCCTATAGTACAATCTCAATTCTAATGGCAGCACTGCTATAGAATAATTATCCTCATGATTTACAATTACAATCAAAATTGATACGATTATTTAGACTTTGTTTTGGAATTCAAATTGATCTATTGAAATGCTCCAAAGTTTTAATAAATATGAAAATAAACATACCATACCTCAATATCGTGACATTTCTACGGGGGATATTTGAAATAGTTTGATCGAAGGTGATTTACAGCGAGAAGTAGTAGACTATATAATCGTTTTAGATATTTATATACATGTTGCCACTTCTTTCCCTTCAAATGGCCACCGAAATGAAATTGACTTTAACCTCAGCCTAGGTTGAGTTGCATTGCCATACAAAGTCATGTAGATTGATCGTGCGGGATTTACATACAAACGGTCTGTAAGTATAAGTCTGACTAAGTCTAAGAGTCTGAACTTGGATTACATGTGGGTAGTTACACAAACCTAACATTTGACCATGTTCGGATTTAAATTTCTTTAAGGTTTACATTCCAACTAATATATATTAGCAATGGATAGGCGTGTATGGCTGCGTTCTTTTCATTATTAAATTCTGTGTGGCGGAACAGTATCTGGGTGTGCCTTCCGTGTTATCTTGTCACGCCTTTAGGTTTGTCGATGCCATTGTTTCCGAAGTGCGGCGTTTCCGTGAAGAACAAAAGCCACGGGAAATGAATAATAGTTCTATCCCCGGAATCAGCCAAGTGAACACATTCGCTGTTCAGTGTTGTATTTTCAGGAACTTACTTATATTATGTATATATATCAAAGTCGTGACCGGAAGACCAGTGTGTACTGTTATGGTTGTTAAGCGATCGAGTGTAGCGTGTGTATGTTGATGTGTGTCTGAGCAACTGTGTGCACTGCTCGTGGTCGTGTGAAGTAGAACAGGATCGTCGGGCCTGTCTGCTGGTGTCACGAGAAAGTAGGACTGACGCATTTAACCACCAGACTGCTGAACGTAGAACATTCTGTTATGCTAGCGACAGTGATTGTAAGTAGCTTTGGAATCGGTCACGCCGCAGTAAAGGAATAGTAACGCACGAAAGGAATATAGAGATATTTAGAACCACTGTCCCACTGAAATTCAAAATCAGGTTTTGTCACTTCTGACACGTAGAGTTAGGTACGTGTATTTGTACAGATAGACAAACAAAACATGTCAACTTGAGCTGTTCTTGTTAATTTAGTCGTGCTAATTCAAAGTGTTTCAACTGCTAACTCTAGGCCTTTATCATTTCTGGTCGAGACAATTCAGTTTCCGTTTTGCGTTCTGCTATTCACTTTCGGCATTTCATATCCACACTGTGTTACCAGAAAAGTTACAGTAGAAAATGAACCTACGATAGGTCCCAGTGCTAGCTAATGACAATTAATTATTCCAACTTATTTCCAGTTCCAGCCTGTACTGTAGCCGGGCTCTTATCCAATAGGTTCTTACAGTTACACGTGAGTGTTTACTGTATTGAATAACGTAACTGGTTGAGGGGTCGGTGTTCTTTGCGACGACACATTCAATTTATTTTGATAGGATTTGTTCACTGCCGCGTGTTTAATCTTTGCAAGGATTTTACTGATACGGTGCCGTAACTATGTAGCACAACGAAGATGCCAATATCAATGTTTCCGTCGGAATGTTATAGCAGCGTTTCTTCTAGAGTTTTCTCTGCGTTCCATAGAAACGACCCAACTGATTTTTGGACGCGCTTGCAATCAAGTTTTAAAAGACACTACTCAAATGCCATCTTGTTCCAGTTCACTCAGGGTTCATTAATTCTACAATTTGTTCAATTAATGAGACAAAATATGATCGACGGCTCAAAACATTTTGAACCCCGAGCGAACGGTTGACGGTTAATATTTTAGAATACATGATTTTTTTTCTTTACTCAGTCTGATTAGTTGACTTGTCTAAGTATATGGTTTGTTTATAATTACTTATGTATGGTTTGGTATATTCTTTGTTTATATACACAGGAGGTATTCCAACGACAGTTAACAACAGCAGCATGTCCACCACGGGATACCACGAGGAAGGGACCACGCCCTGCATCAGCCTCACGAGACCGCAGTGTAGTTTTGTACATGCAGATGGCGCGCGTTGTAACGCTGTCACGTGGAGCAAGTAAGTGAAGAAACACATTTACTTTATGTTATCGTTCAGTCGTCTATTTAACTACTTATCAGTGTAACCACCCACGGGCTGGCCGTCTTATTGACGGGCTATGTTCGAATAGCCCACTTTCGATATATTGTTATTTGACCTGAAGCAATGGACATCGGTACGAACCTCTGGGGAATAAACAGTGGCTTGGTAATTTATTCTTCTGAGCCTCGTAGTAGGGCCTATTGTTCAGACTTAATTTTAATATATCGAATATGGAAATTGCGCCATTATTTTCTCTTCCATTCTCCATTTTCGCATTAACCATAACACATCCTGATTTTGCGGGTAGTTGTGAATTTCATATTGTTCTCATCTCTCGTGGGATAGCATTAATTACCATTTCTCATTGTATAACCCCGCAGAACGCAAAGCATTATGGTAATGCGAAAATGATCTATCAGTCATTTCTGAATTACCAAATGAGCGGCACTGGCACGTTTTTCGAAATTAGAGGAAATCGAAATCTTCAGTGTCACGCTCGGAATATGATGTTTATTTCATTACCAAACAAGATTTTGCGGTGGAATTTACGTCGTTTTCGGAATTAGTTGTTTTATTTAGTTGGCCGCTATGAGTGCAAGCGGATAAACTTTGCATACAGAAAAGCCAGATTCAGCAGTCAGTTTTAGGAGGATACTAAATATAACGAGAAACAATGAGAATGAGAACACTAAATATAATGAGAAACAAAACATCGTACCAGCCACACCTATAGCTTTTTTTCAAACAGACTTGGAAATTAAACCGGAAAGTGGCAACAGGAGTTCGCGGCAACGTTTCATTTCCATTATAATTAAGTTCCAAGGAAACTTTGAGCTGTCATTTACAAGACGACTTTACATGAATGATCACGAGATGAGTTTGTGGTAAGGGCCGTTTTGATATTTTGGTTTTTATCAGTCAAAGGTGTCTCTAGCAGCGTAAATTTAAGTTGTAGGGAAAATCGTGCTATATGTTTATTAGTTCAAGAAAGTTTGTGTTTGTCTATATAATAGAACAAAACATTTATTGTCAGCATAGTAGTCTTTTAGTCAACTTCAGTTGTTTGTGTTGTAGAGTTGGAGTGTTGTGAGGCAATAGATTACAGTCTTGTAACTATATACTTGTATTTTACGCGAGGGCTGTAGTTTTCATCTTGCTTTATTCGCTATCAGATACTGCAGTTATCACTGGAGGCTTAGTGTTGAAGAAATGCGAACAGCTAACGAATCAAGAGAGCCGACAGCTGTTCCAGCCATCTCCGTTAATGAACCAGGCTGGGGACCTGAGGTTACTGTTGGCCATCGAGGAATCTACGCTATGCCTAGAGGTTTGGACATAACGACAACAGCAGGCCCAACCATTTGTCTCTCATCTACGACTTCTTCATTACTCCCAAGACAAGCGCAACCAGAAGGTTCACGTCTCAAGTTTCGGTTTGCTACGAGAAATTTATCGCCGAAAGCTAAAGGAGAAACGTGGAAAGACAACAGTGGTTCCAAAGGTGGAAAGACAAGTGATGTCAATTTAGAAAGCCATAATACAGGCAAAACGCACGAAGAGATGTGGCCAGCACATGGTGAAAGGAAAGTCAGTACTGGGAGTAGCAGTGTAGCATCTGCTGGAGAAATCGATCTGAATGACACTTCACCAAATTCTTTCATGAGTACTCAAACTAGGAGAGAGATTAACCTCAGGGACTCACTACCAAAGCGCTTTGCTGCCGCCCAGTTGAGGCCGAGACGAGCCAGCACCGGTGTGAGGGACGAGGATCGCTTTGATTTCAGCGTCCCAGCGGCTGGGAAGGCCTTCTCCATAGCTGGCAAGGGCCCACCGCCTCAGCCTTTGTTCCAAAGGGGCCGGCGTTCATCTTGGAATGCAGCAGTTGACAGCTCGCCCAGGATGCCAGTATCACCTGCAAGATCTGAAGTAAAAGTGAAGCAGAACGAAAATAGTGCACCCGTGCCTATATCAACTACAGGAATGATTGATCTCAACATCAGTACGGACCTCATAGGCCGACCACATCTGTTGCAACCCGTTGTTGACAATTCAAAGTTGCTTTCTGACGATGAGCTGGAACAAAACAGACATGAGACAGCCAGTGATAAGTCGTCTGTTATTCGTTTTGGTACATCTCCAACAAGGCCTTTGACTCAAGAAATGCGAACAAGATCTCCTCCTGTTAGTATGTTTGGTCGTTCCTCCGTCAGTCCAGTCACTCTTCCATATTACAACTCCATGAGCACTACTTCACTTGAGCATGAATCCACAAACAGAACCTCGCCAAAGAGCGAAAATCAAATTTCCCCCAGAGCGGAAGGCCTTGGTTCTATGAGAAGATTTCCAAAAACGTTAGGTGGTCCCCCCACCGGATTGCTTCCAAATGTTGCTTTGGATCTTGCAATGACAAACCTTCCACCCACTGTACGGCGAGCACTAGCTTTGCGGTACGGTGCCAAGAAAGGAGGAGGGGTTGGAGAAGGCGTTACTGCTGCTGTCACGGTAGCTCCAAATGTTAGTAAGTCGAGGAGCAGGTTTGTAGAAGGACACAGACTCCAGGCTCAGCCCCTTACTCAACTACTTCCACATACTGAAGCCCAAATACAAAAAGCTGAACACCCAGCAGATAGCTCGGAGGTATTGAAGGCTTCATCAGCTGTAACAGCAGCCAGAGCTATCCGTGCCAGACGAAGTGTAAGCCTTGACTCTCGTCCTGCAGTGCAATTCGATATAACTGAGAAACAGCTTCCTCTAATGGATCTTAGTTCGACTTCCTATCTTCCTGCCTCTGTGGGTCCAGTTGCTTCAACAGCTTCAAAAGACACAAACATCACATCAGCTGAAGCCGACCCCCAGGGACCTGCTAAGGTCTTTTCATATAAGTCAGTAACCAGCTCCGTGTCACGTAGTGAAGCTGACGCCCACCGTGACGCTGTAAGCAGGTCTTCAAGTGAGAGCTTGCATGATAGCGCTGCCAAGATAGCCTCTGACCTCGCAACTTCGCCCACTGCACTCAGTGAATCTGGAAACTGCCAAGATCTTAATTACCGATCATCAGCTGGAACTCAAGGAAAAAGCCTGTACAGACCTCCACTTCATTTGTCAGCGTCAGATAGTGATCGTGACAGCATGAGTAGATCATCTATTGAAACTGGGTATGAATGTGTTACAAGGGAGGACTCTAAAGTTCCTGCAATGTCACACCCTGTCATTGACAACCATCATGACAACATTAACAGAACTTCAGGTAAATCAGTGTTGGAAGATATTGGGGACTGTACTTATCAGCAGTCCGAGCTGATGGATTTAAATGCCAAACCGTATGTCAGAGTACGGGAGAACGTTACACAAAATCCCGCAGTGAGTCTTTCTCCAGCACCACCAGGTTCACCAATCAGAAAGAAAAGACCCTTGGGGAGTGGTGGTGAAATTCGAGGAGATATCATTGACTTTAGCTCAGGTAAGAAAACCAGAAAGAAAGAAATACTGAACACAAGTGGTAATGCAGTGAGTTATGCTCCTGGTGTGAATGTCGATGGACTCTTGAAACTTGAACGAGAAGAACAAGAACAACTTCAAGCTTTAAATTCAGTTCAATCACGGTTGAAGCTTGTGCGCGCACACATCCAAAAGCTCTGTACAGAGCTTGACAATCTCCACGGTGAAGAAAACCGGATTGCTGGTAGAATGAGCCAGTTACGGTCAGCGCGAATTCAAATCCTACAGTTTGCTGTATCCGAACAAAGATCTGTAGCAGTAGGTGAAGGTGCAGACGAAGAAGGCGGACGTGGTCCTTCGAGTGCTTCACAAGGAAACTATCTTGAAGAAATGAAGTGTCAGTCTCAAGTGAATCAAACTGATTTGGGGTTATGTCAACCATCGGTTGCCAGTCATGGTAGACTTCACAATAAAAGTTCTGCGACAACTGTCGGCGGCAGGAATGCTACACCTGAGAGTTTTGATTGTATGTCACAAGTGAAAGTCGAGACTGAGGATGTGTTTAATAAGCAAGATTCGTTAACAACAAGTAAGGAAGAATTATCATCGACAACTACAGACTTACATGAAATGGCTGACAAAACAAACTTTGGAAGTGAGTCTGGGGGAGCTGCTAGTCAGTGGAGGTCATCTATCGCGGAAAGGAACATGACTAGAACACGTTCAGTTGGGGTGGATTGTGTATCAACTGGCGGCGGCCAGGCACATCAAGTATTGCGCACGTTTCCCACAAAACCTTCTACTTCACTTGCAGATAGGTTTGGAAATCATAAAAAACTTACCAAGAGAAGAAGCATGTCCCTCGATGACAGACAGTGTCTGAGCATGAGAGCTGAGTGGAGTAATTCTCAGAGGGAAGTACATGAGAATAACAGGGACTTTTTGCCAATTGTGCAGGAGCCTGGAGCCAAAAATATGAACTTAGATGAACACCCAGTGAGAACAGAATCTGTCAGTCAGAGTAAAGACAGCACAACAACAAACAAGTGCACTCCAGTACGCAAATGTGAGTCTACAGTTCATTTACAAGGCCCTGCTTATCAATCTAGAACAGAAGTTCGAACAACGCTGCCGAATCCGTTGATCACTTCTCGAAACACTTGGACTGAAGCAGAAACTACTGCAAAGCAAACAGAAAAGGGAAAAGGAAATGAGCAGCATCGAATTGAGCTTATGAGGAAGATCAATCAACTTCGCTCTCCTGGTAAGTCGCCACTTCATACTGGAAAAGGACACAAACGGAGCTTTTCTGATGTGAAGGTTTCGAGCACAATTGCGCAATCGAAGCAGAAATTACAGTCAGTGAGGGAGAAGGTGAAACAGTGGAAGAAAGATGCCGAGGACTTGATGGATGTGGCTGGCTCAAATGCCAATCAAAATGATGCTCCAGTGCTGTCGAACTCAAGAGAAAGTGAACGTGTGTCATCAATGAAACAGAAACGAGATAATCGGCAGAGAAATGGCAGAACTAAAAATGATGATGCGGCCAGATTACTTAGACGGCCGCCAAGAAACTCAATGAGTTCTGCTGGAGAAACAACTAGGAAGACAACTAAGGAGTTAAAGAAGTCCAGAAAGAAATGGACCTCGAAAGGCAAGGAAAAGAAAAACGAAAAGCACGGTAGCAGGAGCAACTATCCAAGTGGCCAAAATCGTCCAGCAAAAAGACTTAGAATAGATGCTGAAGCTGCGACAAAATCAAGTACGGTGTCCTGTGAAGGACGTCAGAAGGAAAAATCGCATTTTGTTGCAGAGAAGCAAGAAGTCGATGTGATGCAAGACACAGACTCTGCTAACCCTGAACAGATGACTGAAGAAGGACTAGATGAAATTCCAACACGTGATGTGGTACGTAGCGTGAAGTACCAATAGATTACTAACAACTAATTCTTGAATAAAACTGAATGACACAGCCAAGCAAGTAAGCAAAAAAAACAAACAAACAAACAAACAAACAAACAAGAAAACAAGGAAAGGGAAAGGTTGACTGACTACCAAACATTTTCGCTCTTAAAGTCGTATTGCAACACTTATACAAACTAACTCGAGCGTTGTTGTAGTCCAATTAGGTTAGTCTTCGTACGCCCCAATGGAACTTCACCCAGGAAATATTCCATACTCTTGCTCGCACTTACACACCCGCAACTACATTTACGCACGTTCACACTACATACACACATGCACATACATATTCGGACATTTACACATTGTACACGCATGAACAACACACACGCTCATACTTTCACATAGACACACAAGTACATGCAAGTACATGTACACGCATACGCACACACACACACACACATACATACATACATACGCAGAAGCACAAAAGCGCGTGCGGACACGCAAATGTCGGTACCCACATGCACATGCACATGCACACATGTACATGCAGACGCACTACATACACTCACGCATGTTGCACACGCACACACACACACACACACACTCATCCTCACACACACATAAATACACACGCACCTACACTTACACATACGCACGAACTTCTACATACACACATTCACGCACGCACAAATACACAAATACACACACTCACACATGCACGCACACAATTTGGATGCTCGCTATAAAATCAGTTGTTCAGACACTAAGGTGTTTGTGCAAGAGCAATCTGATCAGTGACAGTACATTTGTATGGCAGAAATAGTAGGTGATATGAGTATGTATTCACCAACTTACATTTGATGCCTACAGCCTTCGAACCCTACAGTGGAAGTAACTACAGCTGATTCTGGCGTTCCACAACATCTCCGTATTCCTACATCTACTGTGGAGTCATTCAGAAAACACGTCCTTAGCAAGACAACAGGTATATATGGACTATCTGTTATTTCTAGTTCCGTGTTTAGTACTCGAACTCAGTATCATATATTAGAAGCCTCGTTAGAATTGGGTACCAGAGTGTAGTTAATGCCACTAATGTCTGTGTCTCTCGGGTGTGCTTACTCATGGTGCGGGGCAGAGAGTGAGTAGTGGAGGGATGAGAATATATACATCAAACCATTGTGTGATTTAATATATGAACACGAGGAGAGTTTCCTCACATATCCAACAACGAAAACACAGTTGAAAAAGCTCTATGCAGCATCTTAACTCAAGTTCGAGGTGTTTGATCTGTAATGAAACATTCTTTCAAATGTTTGATATGTCAAGCATGCAATTTTAAAAAGTCGTATGCGAAACAGAGCAGATTTTATTACATATCCAAACACGTCACGGTATCCATTTTCGTTGTGTTTACTTAATGAATGATTAATTATTCTATCTTCACTTATATTCTTCATACTAAATTGGAGATATAATGTTGAATGGGTACTGTGAGAATGTATATACCCATTCATATTAACCCAATTTTAATCAGGTTCTTTTGTTTTCTTCTAAGCTTCCAAATCTCAGACCACTACATTCACGACTAAGTTTGAGGGCCACTCATCTGCCATATGTGCGATACAGGTTGGTGATGTAGTGTTGCTATGACACATGTGCATATTGATTGGATAGTAGCGACGTTTTCTTCGGTTATCTGTAAACGAAGGTTGACAGGAAAAATCCACAGGAATAAAATTGGAAGGAAATTATTATTATTATTTATTTAAAAAAAAATTCTCCAAGAAACAGCGAAATATTTTTAAAGTATCACATGCAAAATTCGTTTGAGATGAGGAAGAAAGAAACTCAACTAATTTCTTTTTAGTCTTATACCGTAAACTAATAATTGTTTTTAAGTGAATTTAACTACTTAAAGTACTGTCTTCTCCATAAAGACCGAGAACAGGGCTCAGATGATCACGACCATTTATTACCACCATTCAGGTGTCTGGTTACACCGCCACAGGTCAACTTAACCAATCCATTCGTTCTACTCATATTAAAGCTTACTGATTGGTCAATATTTTTAGAACAGCTATAAGACCAGCCTCCTCTTTTTTTTGCAGCCGAGACTTTAATGCAAATTAAATGTTAGTTGTAATTTCCATACAGGTGAAATTAACTTTAGAAAAAGTCTTGAATGAGGTTTATTTCAGCGATGTTCGTTTGTATAATGTTTGGAAAAAAAGAAAAAAGGTAGTTCCGTCAGCTGTGAAAGCTGGTATCAATGGAACTGTTTCATTATCATTATCATTATCCATTTCCTTTCATTATCATTTTTGTTAATCTTTGTACTTGTATAGTTTTTGCAGTATCTACTAAAGGACTTTGTTAATACTAGTTTTTGCATTAACAAGCTTTTTTAAATTTATTTTGAAAGAGGTCTTCCCTTTTTTTTTGCGTGTACATGTGTATTGTGTTGCTATGGTTTGAGGCGCATTTGAAACTGCACATTGAATTTGCACCATAGAAATAAATTTATTGTTTTTATTATTGTTATAAATTATCATTATTTTTCTCGAAGGTCTGCGATGGGCGGCTATACACTTGCTCTGCGGATAAAACTACGCGAGCATTTGACATCCAGGTAAGTAAGACTACTTGTTATGTTGTGATGTCTGAGAACAAGAAGACAAACAAACTTCACATATGAACGGTTCATAGATGCTGAAGACTTTGCTACTTTGCGCTCATTGTATTTAAATGCGACAATTTATATTGGCTTTCAGACGGGAGAGTGTGTGAAGATTTACCAAGGTCATCACCATGCGGTCAACTGCTTACAGGCACGTTCTGTTTCTGTATAATGTTTTTGCCAATTTTCATTCATGCATTGCAAACTCGATTGGAATGACATTGGATAATAAATATGGAGAACATTTTGTTTTGCAGATTTCCTCTGATGGCCAAAAATTGTTCACAGGCTCTAACGATCAGACAGTGCGCAGTTACAACGTTAAGGTACGCCACCAACTTCTCCTGTAGAACTTTGTTCTTTTTAACTCTGTGTAATCGTTTTGTGAAGATTTTCGTTAGTGTTTCATTAGGTTAGCAAGCCAATGTTCTGTTATCGTCCACAGAGTGGTGCATGTTCATATAAATTCACGTTTGATGGTCGTGTGATGTGTCTACACGCCGCGTTTGAGCTCCTGTTTGTTGGACTTAGTACTGGAGTTGTGGCTTGTATATGCCTCAAGGTAGGTCAATATTTATACTGTGACCCTCTCTCAGTGTGTCATGTACCTTGCTTTGCTGACCAGCTTAAATCTTTCAATTTGCTTTACAAAATTATTTTAATTCTCGTCCCACGAAATGAAATTTTCAGCCACTTACATCAGCTAATATATGATTTTGAAGTTAGTTATAGTTCAAGACTTCCAGCTTACATTTCCACTGCCATTTGACTTCCTGTGCCATAAAACCAATCTAGGTGTTTTGCACAGTATCGTACAGATACAGATACAGATACATTTGAAATGATAGCGCTAAAACAGCAAACAGTGGTTCATAATAATAAGCTCTGTATATGTATTGGGTAGTTCTTTATGAGAGAAATTGCACGAAAGGTTTTGCAAAAGTGACATACTAATTGTCTCAGTGGTTTATTTCAGAGTAACAGCTGTGTGGAGAGGCTGCACTGCCATGATCCACGAGGGATAAGCTGTATTACAACGGCTACTGAAGGGCAACGAAAGCTATTGTGTACAGGATCATATGACTCAACAGTCACTATCAGAGACCACAAGGTAGTGATACCTGTGTATAGGAACTGTCCTATCCCCTCCCTACTGGGTACGGAAATCATGTAACTCAACAGCTCCTATCAGTCACCATAAGGAATCGAACTGTTTCTGCTATTACGATCACTCTTCCGGAAGGAGTTACAATACAATGCAATGCAATGCAATGCAATGCAATGCAATGCAATGCAATGCAATACAATACAATATCTTTATTTCACACTTCTTAATTGCTCTTAATTGTTTGACTTATATTTAGTTAGATATTAGGTGCAGTATATTGTTTGATGTAGTTGAACTAAACATAAAAATACAGTAGGAAATGCTTAGTTTCTAAATAAACAGCAAGGTTTTCGGGTTAGATACTAGACGTTTTCAGTTAAATTTTGCATGAAGGCGTGTTTCCCCTACCTCAGTTTTCGAACGCTAACATTCCTCGTCTTATTTAAATGTTTGACGTTACAGTTTTTCTCAAGTAACACCTATTCCAGTGCAATTGAATACAAGTAACTCATGGTTACTAGCTTGTTTACAGGCTTGTGTTATTTTTTTACTTACTTTGTGCTACGAAACTCGGGGTATGTTTACGGAGTATTGTTATGGAGTATTTCACAGATTTATTTCTCTACGTTCGGTTGTAGTTTGTGGTTAATGTTTGACAATATCAATTTCTGTTTTAGTCTGGACTGCTGCTGAAGACTCTGTCAGACCACAGTATGACTGTGTTATGTTTGCAGGTACTTGTCTATCATCTATATTCAGTTACTTTGCTGTCACCATCGTGCATTTTGTTAGTTGGTGTTTGTGTGTTGGCTCTTTGTGTAACAAAGCCTTTTCAACATATGTTCACTAAAGACCAAGTGAATGCCTTAAATTGCACCATTATGAGTATGTTACCTTGCAACTCATCCGGAAGTTGTTCAGTGTAATAGTGATTTCATGGCAAATACATTGTCAATTCATGGCTGTACACTATCGATTCATTGCCATTTATAATTGTATCTTCACAGGTGGTGGAGAACGTGATCTACAGCGGAGCTGCCGACAGTAAAGCTCAAGCACACAACCTAAATGTATGAATGTGTTGTAAATCTGAATAGTTTAAAAGTTGTATTGATGTTCTGATTTCCACTGACGTAATGGTTATCAACAAACCTTGTCAACTCCAACCACGTCTGTGCTTAGAGTTTGAGCAATGAAACCTTTGTTTCGAACATCCAATCAAAACACTTTCAACTTCATTAATAACAATATCTGAAATCCTACTCTAGACAACCATCTTATTTATCATTTTACGTGTTGTGTTAGACTGGAGAGTTGTTACGAAGCTATGACGGTCACAAGGCGAGCGTGACAGGGCTTCAAGTGGTGGGACGCGTTGTGGTCACTTCTTGTCTTGATAAACTTGTCAGGTGCTACGACCTCATGGTGAGTACTGGCATTGCACGTATTTACTATCATTATATTTGTTCTATGAAATTTAGTCATCACTTCTCGCTCCGCTAGGAAAGTGTAAGTAGTGGAAGAGGAAGACTGGAGTACATTAGCGCAATATTGAAGGAGGGGAGCTGGGGAGAAGTGGTGGTTGTAAACGTATAGGGGATGACAGCATGCAAACGCGAGAACTGAGACCCACTTCAAGCGACGTAACAGTCCTCTGCCGTATTTTTACTTGTGCGAAACATTTTAACTGCTTTTTTTTAATTGAATTCCTTATCATCAGTCGGCAGAGCTGCTACAAGTGTACGGTGGGCAGACTGACATGATTTTCTGCGTTCACCTGGCCAATGGAAGGGTAGGTGTAATACTGAATATATGACCGTTAAGGTCCGTTTATTACCAAGATGCTTTGCCAGTGAATAGGCAATTTGCACAATTGCTACATATATCAGTTTTGATATTTTGCTTAGAAAATTATATAGAGACAAATAAACAGTAACAAAATGCATGCAAAGCATCCTAGGTAAATTGTATATTACACAATGACATGTACCTTGCACGTTTCAGGGCTTGAGTAACTAACCAGCGAAGTCTGCTTTTCTTAGTCAACAAACTGAAAGAGAGAGTGAGACAGTCAGTCAGTCAAATATAGGTAGACAAGCTCTGGAACACTAATCTGTATGACATGGGTTAATAAATCAAGAGTAAGAGTACAATAATTTGTTACTCATCGTTTCGAGCACTAGCCCTTTGTTAGAGGACTTAGAGTAAACTGATGCACCCTCGGCAAAAGACAATTCACATGTTATGAATGCTTTTACTAGTCATAAATTCTCATCAGTAGATAGTAGGTGTGTAGAATAAAGAGGGCACATTTCTTGTGAAAGAAAGAAACAGATATACAGATAGGTGAGGACAGAAGATCAGACAGAATGAGTCAGACAGAGTTTGAGAGAAAGTTACACAGACAGAGACAGGAGGAAAGACGGCGACACACGCAAAGGTAGACGAATGAATGAATGAGTAAATTTTATTTGTGTTGGAAAGGTTGGTACGATCTATCAATGATATTGCATTTATATTGCGCACTTTCCATGTGAGTATGTTCAAATGCGATTACAGCATCAGAGATCGAACCGAAGGCGCCGAAGGCTGCTTCTATACGGTCCATGTACGATGTCAACGTTGTACTTTTGGACAGGAAGACATAGCTTCTGTCTTGAAGTGTCTGATATATTTTGTTTATTTTATTTGGTACAAACGTATGAGCTTTTCCTTTTACCAGATTTACACTGGGACTCGTAGCGGATCTATTGTGTCTGTCAAACTTGATCTGCGGGTGTATCGCCCTTGCAAGGTAACTGCGCCTTACTTATCACTTATTGCTAGTGACAAGACATACAAGTTGCAATTGTGCATTTGATTTTGATTGTAGTATTTCTTGTTACCTATATATACATAGAAAACTAAACGACAGATTGTAGTATTTCTTGTTACCTATATATACATAGAAAACTAAACGACAGAATCAGTCTTTCGACTGATTCGAATGCTTAAGAAAAAGTTGGTCTTAGAGTGTCTCGCACGCAGAGAAAAACAAAATATAAATTCACCGGGGCCCAACGTAGTACAACTACAGCAATCAATAAGAGGGTAATAAAAAAAATTGATCACTTGATTTCTATTTTCGAGGACTATTTCTTTTGACGATAAGGTCACCTAATAGCTATCTGTACTATATATCAATTGGCCCAGACTAGATTGGGATATTTATAATGTCTCCATGAATGACGTAACTTGCACCATTTCGAGTAAACTTCTGTATCTTTGCCTTATTTTTCCCAAGTCTAAGGCCTGAGCCAAGTCAATCCAACACGATTTCCAAACTTGGGCTTCTGTGCATGCCCCTTTCCGAAAAAAGAAACTTATAGTTATAGTTTTGAGTAGCCTACATGGTGAGTCGCTTTGTACACTTTGTTTTGGTGCAAGCAGTACTTGTTGCCACGTTTTTCAATCAAGAGTGAATCACAGATTAATAACTTTCACATATATTTATGTACAACAAAGGTGTTGAAAGACAATGATACGAGAATATAGTTGATAGGAACTTTCATTAGAATACCCACTGATGTGCTCAAATTAAGTCTTCTCACTCAGCTTATAATAATAATAATGATAATGACGATGATGATGATAATGATGATGATGATAATAATAATAATAACAATATTTTAACAGGGTGCCCACGTCACAACTGTGATTTTCAGTGGGGCCCTGTAGAATGATGGTAGTAATAATAATTGACAAAAAATATCTAAGACAAGAACTGTCATGTACAGCGCTGAATATGCTTTCCCCATTCACAGTATTGATTATGTTTATTGTTATTATTGAAGTGGAAGGATTGCGAACTCAATTTTGGCATCGTTGATCATCTAAAGGACCATCTTCGAGGTATTTATGCTTTATGTTCTGTTACAAAAGTGGCTGACATATTCATTTCATGTATTTTGAAATGAAACGAGCACGTGTAATTTGTAATTGCAGAATATCACGTGATGGAACAGGGAAATTTAGAAAAGTGCCTGTGGATGAGGTGTAACAAGGAATTCTCTAAGGCAGATAATATCACGGTGAGAATTACTACATAAATTAACGATATCTCTAGTGCAATGACGTACATTTATATATACACACACATACATACATACATACATACATACATACATACATACATACATACATACATACCTACCTACATACATACATACATACATACATACATACATACACTACATTTTAACTAGATTTAATTTATTAAGCTCTAGCAACACTGACGCTATAGAGCACTCTAGTAAACTAGAGAAGTTTCACAACTTTATATATACATACACACATACACATCTAACTGCAGACACTACTGTTCCGGCCTACTGGGCCTCATCAGTGCAGTGCTGAAGCTAGAGTTGAGGTTAGGCTATATAGCTGTTACGCCGCAAAATGTAACAACTGACCAAAAATGTAACATTAACACGATATGTAACAACTTTTGACGCAAAATGTAACAACTGTTTAACGCAAAATGTAACAACGCGAAATGTAACAGATTTTCTTCTCATATCATGTTACATTTTGCGTCAAAAGTTGTTACATATCGCGTTAATGTTACATTTTGGGTCAGTTGTTACATTTTGCGGCGT
>JANVCJ010086732.1:0-10741 GCA_026413505.1 Epizoanthus ramosus
GGGCTCAATCAGCCCCCCAAGGACATTTGCTTTCACCATTTCTAAACGGTAAATGCTATCAACCTGAAACTTTCTGACCTTTCCCAAAATTTATTAGCGGACAATATGATATGCTAATCGTAACTGTAGATACTCCTCTGTTGCCATGACAACCATGTTTATGAATGCCACTTTTGTCAAAACCTTAACTTTTTCTGAAAATTTAATTTAAACTCAGATATTTTTTACAGAAATTATAGATCTAGCTCAGCACAGGACAATTGTATGTTTTTTAATTAATTTCAAATGAATTAAAGCAAAATTCTGATGTCAAGATGAAAAACAAGATGGCGTCTTTGTGACGTCATATGACATCATAATTGAATTCGCTAATTGCTAAAATGTACATCATGGACCAATTAACTAACCTACTAATTATGGCTTTGCTACCATTTATAATAAGGAAATTAAATAGGGGGGAGTGGGGGTGATTGAGTCCCCCCCGGCCTTTCTGACGCCACAAATAGGGTTAATGCAACGTTATGGAACGTACTTTCATATGACACCTTCTTGGTTATTTACAGAGAAGCTGGATGATGGAAATCTCGAAGACGAAGTTAAGAGTAAGATAGTTTAGCTCATAATTTCTGCTCTAGCTATATTTTATATCATATTGCACGATATGTGATTTGCTTCTGTTAACATTCTGTTGTATACATTCTGTTGTGCTGCCTGTACTGATGGGTTTAATCAACGAAACCTTGATGTGAGTGTGAATTAGTGGAGCTAACGTTTCGAGTACGATCCCATCATCAGAACAAAAGAGGGTATTATTGAGTTATATAATATTGAAGAGTATTGTTCCCAATTGTTTTCCTCTGAATTGTATTGCATTGCCTTACAATATATAGTTTTGTGATTGCATTATGTTGTTAATGATGTTAATGTTTCCAATTTCCTTACAGAGACCGCCGTTAAGCGACTTTGGGGTAAGTTAATATAACAATACAATCCTTCACCGACAACTCTGTTTTGTTTGTAATTCTTGGTTTATTGAGAGTTTCTGTTCTTCTCTCTTTTAAGCTGAACAATTGGGCAATCTATCAAACTCTCGAGTAATGTGTTTGTTGAAGTGTGAAAAAGGTAGTGGGAATTTATTTTAGACAGTTACTTTACTTTATATTTCCTTTTCACGTCATTGACTTCATGCAGTACATTCATACTGACAGGTCGACTGAAAGAAACATGGCCGAAAAAATTATCCATTAAAAATGAGCAAGTCGCACGGTTTGCCTGAAATCGAAACTGCAAACTCTTACAGATATTGTTCAAAATCGTACTGGTTGGCTGCTCTTTCGCAAGTGACCCTGTGTTGCACTGTAAGTGAGATTTAACAAGAGACCACCAAAATGAAAGATAAAACCCAAGAAATAGGATAAACGTAAACGAGTGATTTTTGTAATGCAAAACTCCCTCCAGGACAAAGCATCGAGGAGTTCTTCAGAAACTATATTGCAAAGTCTTAATCTATTTTCAGTTGTTCAGGGGCCATTTAAATCAGCTGTTGCTGAACCCTAACCTTATATAACACTAACCCTGATAACGAAAGAACGAAAGAACGAAAGAAAGAAAGAAAGAAAGAAATAAAGAAATGATGAATGAATGAATAAATATTTTGATCAATTAGCAAGAGCAGCAGCAAGAGTGCATTCTTCTATGGCAATCATAATGTAGTACACATGCACAATAGAAATATAATACAATACAATGTTACAAGTTTTGCAAATCGATTGGGACTCATGTCTCTTAAAAGATGTTTCTTTGCAATAAATTGGATGTTGCCGAAGTGATTGACTTGTGATGGACTTAGATACTTTGAGCCCTTACAGTCAAATGTCTAATAGAGTTCATCTTGGTTAGGTCGACGTAAACCAAAGGTACATGCAAGGAAGGCTCCTCCTAGAGGTATCTTTAATTATTATTATTATTATTATTATTATTATTATTATTATTATTAATACTTATACCGTATTTGTTTCCCTTCTGTTTTTCTCTTTTCGTCTCTTTTTCTCCCATAAATTTATAATTTGTATTCATAAGCATCTGTATATATATATAAATATTACCTTATTTCACCTATTCTATATTATCTTATGAGCAGTGCAATTAAATAAAAAAGGTAATGTAGATATATATATAAACTGCCCGCCTCGATTGGGAATTATGCTATACTGCGGACATGCTTAATTGTAAAAACAATATTATTTGAAAATGAAATAAACTTGAAACTTGAAACTATTATTTTTTATTTATTTACATAGACATGTTACGCCTTTAGGAGTAAAAGTACTCGTTAAAACGCGCACTTATTTTAAAATCAAATCTACAGATTACATATAACCATAGTACAAAATTAAATCTAACTCCATGATACAGCTATCCAAGAGTTTAAACACTAGATTGTAAATTTCGAGTTCCATAACCCTGTACACGTAGTTGTCCATACCTAGCTCATCTTTGACAAAATCATTAGAGAAACGAAAGAACGTAATATTTATGGATGTCAAATGGAATGAAATTAATTCCTAACAGATTTGAAATTAGTAATGAGGAGGGGGATACAAATATCTTATGCCTTCCTGTTTCCCAAAATGGCTTATGCCTTTAGGGGTTAAGTGAGTGAGTAAGTGAACGAGTGAGTGAGTGAGTGAGTGAGTTAGTAAGCGAGTGAGTGAGTGAGTGAGTGAGTGAGTGAGTTAGTAAGTTAGTAAGCGAGTGAGTGAGTGAGTGAGTGAATGAGTGAATAATAATAATAATAATAATAATAATAATAATAATAATAATAATTGTAATAATAATAATAACCAATTTTGACTGCAGGGCGATCACCACAACATCACTTTTAAGGCAGGTTTATAATGGCAATATTTCGACTGGCAGTGCTGGTCTTTATCAGGCCAGAGCTAAAGTGAAAGCTTAAGAGAATTGTAATGGATACAGTTTTTCTAAAAGCTATTATTTCTCATAGTTAATTGTTTCATATTCATTGATACAGGTCACACCTTAACCAAGGATTTGATCTACTCCGTTGACAACGTGAGATTGCAGTGAGGTATGGTAAGGTAGCTAAACGTAATCCACCGTCTACAGTCTCCATGTGTCAATACATGCGTACGTTGCCTACTGCTTGCACCTGAAGTGTTTGTTTCTATTTTGCAGTGGCACCTGGTACTCTATAAAGGGAGAGACCACAAGGATTCAACACGACATCTTAGATAGTACAGCTGGCTACATTGTTGTAGAGAAATAAAGCACTTGCAAATGACAGAAGCATTGTTTTTCTCAAGTAAAATTTCGATACATTTCGACATGTTGACAGTTGAGTGATCCAATCAAGAAATTTGTTTTTTCTAAACAATAAAATTGTTTTGCTATATGGAGTAATCAGCGTTTTCAAAATGTTCCTAATCCAGAAAAATAACTTGGTTATAAGCAGCTAGTTACACTTTTTGAAACCTATGGAAATGAAAATGTTCACGAACCTGTCTCTAAACTAATTTATGTAGTCATCGTCCATACGAGACTACACCTGCGAAACTAAATTTCGAGATTCGTTCTTGTCACCACAATCACCGCCACCACCACCACCACCACAATCACCACCACAATCACCGCCACCACCACCACCACAATCACCACCACAATCACCACTACAATCACCACCACAATCACCACCACAATCACCACCACAATCACCACCACAATTACCACAATTACCACCACCACAATCTCCGCATCCACCACAATTACCACCACCACCACCACCACTACTAGAGTTACCACCACCACAATCTCCGCATCCACCAACTGACCATCACCACAATCACCACAAGCACCACATTCTCCACATCCACCACAATTACCACCACCACCACCACCACCGCCACCACCACAATCACCACATCCACCACAATCACCACCACCACAATCACCATCGCCACAATCACTAGCTCCACCATCTGACCAATACCACAATCCCCACCACCACCACCAAAAATGTTCAAAGTGAACGACTTGAGGTTGCATAGTACAATTTATGCGTGTTTGTGTTTTATAGCGACAACCGGTGCTGTTTTTATAATCGACATTGAACTTGAAATAAAGATTGCAAGAGGCTTTGTGGAGAAAGCCCCCGTGTTGTATGTTGATCAGTGGCTTGGTTTCATCAGATGTTTATAGGCATGGAAATTTTGAAGTGAAATGCCAACTATAGAATATAAGATCGCGAATAAACATATTATCTTATGAACAGTCAACAAAGCGACATGTGAAACAAATTCATTTAAAAAGCCAAATTAATACGATAGTTCCATGATTGATAAATTCTATATCCCTAGATTTATCCTTCTTGATCTTGTATTCTGTTTTGAAGGAGCTATGAATAACACGATCAAGAACATAGTTTGCATCTTTTTACAGTAGAAATTGAGAAAAATCAGAACTAATTCATTTGCAATTATTCATCTTTAATACTGTAATAAAAAATAACTGCATTAGAGTAACTAAAGTAGCGTTTGGTTTTATATTGTTAGACACTAGCCAACTATGAACGTGATGTAGACAACAAAATCTATCATCGCCTTCTTAGCACAACAGGAAGCTAGCTTTAGCCCAGCAGAGGGTTCTAGTTCGATTCTCAACTGAGAATCTGACTGGTTCTGATTGGATGGGTGCGCCACCGTCAGATGAAACAGATGACGTCGTGTCTGGGCGTGTCATCCTGCATCCTGTGGTTCCAGGGGGGGGGGGGGGTAGATCACTCAGACACCTTGAATGACCTAGCACATCACATGATCAATCGCCTGACAACTCCTAAATCACATGATCAGTCACCTGACAAGTTGGTAATCAAGTTCATCCGGTTTAAACCAAAAATATATCAATGATATCTCTCCCTCGCTCTATCCTGTTTAACAGGATATCCCAACGCCCTCCGCTAAAAAATAGAATGGTAAAGTAAAGTGGTACATTTATATTGCGCCTTTTCTATATGAATATACTCAAAGGCGCATTACAATTATCAGAATGGTGACGTCATCTCATCCACGCCCATCCACCCCGGACTATAACCCCTATTTGTATACTACTACTGTTGTTGCATCGCATGAAAACATTTTGTAATTGCCTTTTAGAAATAAAACTTAATACGAATTATTTCGTATTGTAATTATATTTCAGTACAGTTATGTGACGCACTTTCAGATAGAATACTACAGCTACTATTATATTGCGTATTAGCAATGACACATTTTTCTACATCGCACCTAAATGCACAGTATTTGCTGGCTATCGCACTGCCGTCGCATTTTGTTCTTGTAACATTCGCACCTTTGGAGAGAGAATACTTTGTACGGGTCTAGTTTTCATAACCCTCTCTTTTTGCAACGTCGCTGTGTGATTAAGTGCGATAGTCGCACTTGTCTTGCATTGGTACTTTGGCAAGTGGTATGATGAAGGCATGTGGAGAGTCGCATTTTAAAATACGTTCAATAATATAAAGTCGGCCCTTGAATCGGAGTAGATACCACATTTTCAGTAGACAATGCAGTAATATTATTAAATACAGCAAAGTTAAGACACATGAAACGGATGTATTTTGGACTGCGGTACAATCTAGGACTATTTAGATAAACCTTTTTAGTTTTGGGTCAAACGTTGTACCAGTTGTTCAATCTGCCAATATAGAACCGAAAAGATTTACATACGGCACTTTAACAATAATCGATTTGAACCAGGCTTACATTTTACGTTCTTTGCCAGCATTATCCTCTAAATGCTAATATATTGAAACTGCTCTACTAACATTCTAACAACTAGAAACTTAGAAAATTGGAATCAATTTTATGGTAGTCTAAAATGGTAGCTCGTCGAAACTAGAACTAAACACTAGGATGGACTCTGTTTTGTTCACGATAAAGTTCATAAGTGAGGCAGTTTAGTTCGTTGTTAACGCCAAATTTGAAGTTGATGATTTGTGTTGTCAGGCTTAGTACTTTTCCGCTCTCAGTAAGTGTTAAGTCTAACTCTCGAAGGGTTAGGTGTCACACTTGACTTCGAGTGGTTGGATTGCTGCCTATTAGCAGCTGGTCGCAGTGCATTAAGGGCTCGACGAAATTTCGGCAATCTGAATGCTCCCAGAAATGGATTCAACGTGCAGTTCGCTTGAAACAATACAAAGAACATCTTGAAGAGCCAGAGCATAATTACCATATTTCGCTTACATCGTTTGCACACTGGAAATATCTGCATCATCGTCGCCCATGGCAGGCTGCAAAGAAGGAAGATACCAAGAACAATTGAGACTGTTTTAGTAACTTTCCTTTGGCGCTTCATGGCATTTGCCGTCACTTGGTTAGAACTGTCCATCTTTTGCAACGTTGCTGCCTGTACCCGAAGGTAATGCACAACCAACCAAAACAACACAATCGTCATTATCAATATAATGTCAATGTGGATACAGAAAATTACATTTCTTGCGTGTTTCTGTTCCAAAAACTGCAGCCCAGAAATGAGTCCAATGCAATATAGCCAAATACACGCGATACCAGCGTGCACCCTTCGCTTTGTCATCCTTATATGATAACGCATCGCACTTGTGACTGCAATGTATCTATCCACTGAAATCGCCAACAAGTTGGACATGGACAACAGAAGAAGAAATGCTTCCATTGTTTGAAGATGTCTTGATTGAAATGGTGGATTATTTCTTAACGCCACTTCTAAGAACCAAAACGCCGAAATCGGTTGAAGGAAAGCACCAACTAGAAAATCTACCATCGCCAAGCTTGCTACAAGTACATTTGTTGGTGAACCGCGAATCGTGTGCTTAGGATCCTTCCAGAACAGATAGAGCACCACAGCATTTGGAATTGCTGTTAAAAATGAAAGAGGAATGTTTAATATTCCTCGAACTAAATATATTTTGGCCAACTGTTCTTGTAAAGGCGACATTTTATCAAACTTCCTGATGGGGCTGAAGTCCAAATAATTGAAGCGTTCGTGCCAGCAATTTAGTTAAAACTGATGTGATGTTCGTATCATGACAGATTTAGTATATACGCAGCAGGAAGAGACCGTAAATTGGCGCAGTGTGATCCGAAAACCTGAATCACTTAGTATCTATTTTACAGAAACATTAAATAGAAATGTTTCCTTGGACAGTAATGTTTGGCAGTCTTGTGATTTTATGAACTGATTTGGGTATAAGTAGTACAGAGGATATGAAGATATCGGAAACAGACTGATTTACTTCCCGTAGAAATTGTAACTTTATTAGGAATTTGCATATTGATAATATCCTGTTAAATCGATAGCTGCCTACCAATCTCGACAAGCTCTCCATTGTTGATGTTTTCGTTTCATGCACGGCCGCAGGCTACACTTTAGCTTGAAGAGAACTCTTAGTGCCCAGAATAGACAAGGCGGTTCGACTTTGTAGCTATGTACAATTCCACGCCGAGAAAGTAGATAAGTTCGTGCCTGAAGCTGTTGGATCGAAATGCAACAATCTTTACTATTTAATATATTGTCGAGAAACTAGCCAAAACGCAAGAAAGTTATTTTATTTCAGTTTTCTTGATTTTGATATGAATCCTGAGGAAAATAAAGTTCTGAACATGGTATAATTAGGAGTAAGTTGTCCTAAACTTCAAAATAAATCCACCATAATAATTGAAATCTTATATTTCATGTAAAGTAAATATGCATGAAGTAATAGGTTATTCCCTTTTGAGATGATTTGTTGTTTTGCACACGACATTTGCCGGTGCAACGACCAGCAGCTAGGAAGATTAACGTTTTTTGTGAAAGTAAATTCCTTGCCTTTTTTGATCTCGTAGAAAAAGAGTGTATATATGATGTAGCAATTCAAGTAAAGTCTATTAACTAAGCCAGGAACTGTGAGGAAACAGTTTCTCTTTGTAAACATTACATGAGCAGCATTTTCGTTATCTGTTATTTTCGTTCACTCTGTTTAATGAGTTGATTTAAGAAGATAATTATAAACTGTTCTTTAGAATGTGTTCATTACCGACTGACTAATGTGTCTCACAATAGCATGCACACATTACATTAACACTAATATAACTGAGAAGGATTTGAAGCGACGATCGTGAGGTTTAAATCAACTGAATATTTTTGTTATTGCGTTACGTTTTAAGATTTCTTCAAAATATAACTTAAGGAAATAAGAAAATATATTTTCGTGCTATTCAGTAATTGTAAGGTGTATACATGTTACAGAGCGGCACTTTTCAAATTTCTTAGAGATTGTACACCCTGAAGGAAACTAGGGCAATCTAATGTACGTGCTGTCTTCCAACAACTTTCTTATTACGTTCTGGTTTCACGCAGTGACATTATCAATTATAGAGTACTCTCTTTGAAACTTTACATTTAGAACAAATGTTTTTGATTTTCTTGATAACAGTACATTTCCAATAGATTTCTAACAGCATAGTTTAATGAAATCACATTTAGATGTTCTTTCTAATTAAGCCTGATATCCGAAAAACTGGCAACGTAAATATATTTAAGGATAATACTGTAGATAAATAGTTCATGTTTCGTAATTGTACCGTCACGTATACTCAGATCCAGGAATGAAGTAGATGATATGATCCTTCTTTATTTTATCGCGGAAGTTAGAATACACAGAAACAAAATTCTTATCGAATATCTAACTACACAAGAAGATTTGAACAAATGATTTAATATCTCGAAGCATGCGTGCACAGAGTCATGCACTAGTAGTCTAGGTCAGATTCCCTTTAACTAGAAAAAAACCCAATTATTAATGCATCGGCAATTACGTTATATATCGATTTCCACCTGTAATTCAAGAATGGCCATTTCAACAAATTTATCCAAAATGTATGAAGACTAGAAAGACTATTATTCGGACAATAATTGAAATAAGGATTAATAGAGTAGAAACAATGTTAATCAAAGAAAAAAAATTAAGCCATGTATTTGTGAAATATTCTACTCGAGCATAAGGCACATTTAATATAAACCTCAAGCAAGCTATTCCTGACTATGTGGGAATTATTAGTGCATTTGTTTAAATAATACTAATGCGATTAATTATAATGACTTAATGTGTTATATTTCTTTTTCATAACATGCCGCGATTTAAAAACTTCGCAAATAATATATTCTATACCTTGAACAAACTCGAGCAGATAGATTGTATTGTGTTTTAGATCTCGGAACCGAGTGATGTAAGTTGCATTCGGAATACACTACGCCAATATATTTTGTAAATCTTAGGAAAAGTTTGCAAGCTGCTCGAAATGTTTGCAAATTTTCGGTTTAGATGTTAAGAAAATCTTGTTGATTTTCAATAACTGTTTTAGGGTTTCGATAATTCTCCGAAGTGTTCAAAAAAGTCTTGTATCTAGTGGTATATTGAATGGAAAGGACCACATTGCTTACTTTTCGATGTTGGATCTCTTGTATCAGAGAAATATGAACCGATACAGTGCATACATAGTAGTTAAGTTAAACCCAATATTTCACAGTATATTATAGTACTAGCCATATATTTATGCCAGATGTAGTATGGCCAGTTACCACTATATCTTCCTCTCAAGGAAGACAAACAACTTCTTCAACACCCGTAAACGCTCCTATTAAAACGGCAAAAAAGTATTAGTTGTTTGGTTCAACTGAGGAGACTTCAACAGACAACTATCAAATTAACTGGACGTGTAGACGTGGTGTCGAATTTACGGGGATAAGACCGAGGTTACGGGGAGGAAACTACTTGAGATTTCTAGAAAATCGTTTGAGAAATTGGTTTCTTTCTTGTTTCTTTTATCAGCAGATCTGCATGGATAGAGGTGTCAAAAGCTATGCGTACAGCGTGTTCTCTGTACAATATATACTCGAATTTTGGATAAAGTGTGCACTTGCTTGGATAAAAAAGAAACAAGAGAAGCCATTTCTTCACTCATTTTTGTCGAAACCCACATGGGTCCTTCCCAACCTCGGTTTTATATCGTAGATTTGGCCTATGAAACCAAACAATTCGAAATTTAACAATTGTTTTACTGTTAGATGGAATGCCCATCCAAAGTCATGAATTTTATGTTATGGAGAAGATTGTAGATATATAGTGCTCTTAAGTGCTTTGTCACATGATTTGAAATGGGACAACAAACTCCGCATCGAGAAAGATCTATTTCCCTAATGCAACTAGCGATTAAACTAAATTAAACTTAGGGCAGGATTTGAAATAAACCTTGCATTTCAGCATTACTGACAACCTAAAAACATTGCACCATGCCCAGGATATGGTGTAATCATGTCTACAGGTTCGTCTTTTATTTCTGTTCTGTCGCGAGATTCAATACGATTCCCATCACGAAAAGTTCGCAACGTTTAGAATGGTTAATCGCTCTTGATTTCATGCACAAAAGGTCCTTTGAACATCTTAGAGCACTAGTTCACATTTCACTGGAAGTTTGATTTTAATTCGTTCAGTAGCTTTCAGCCTTCAGTCGCACACGATGTTAGATCTACGAATAATTATTTTTACACTCGATAGGATACTTGTGAAAATTCACTTATTCTATATTTTCTATTCTTTCTCTCCGATTTGAGGCTGTTATGATGAGTTTGATTTTGTTCAGCTTCTGCCGTTTCAGTTTGCAATTCGTCCTCTCTCTCTCTCTCCCCCCCCCTCCCCCCTTCCCGCCCC
>JANVCJ010086743.1:0-10741 GCA_026413505.1 Epizoanthus ramosus
TGTAATGGCATTTCCAGCCCTGTGTTCTATTAGGATGAACCGTTTTGGGCTGTTGAAGTTGGTTGCAACATTTACGGCTATATATACATATCTATTGCAGTTGTAATGGCATTTCCAGCCCTGTGTTCTATTAGGATGAACCGTTTTGGGCTGTTGAAGTTGGTTGCAACATTTACGGGCATACATATCTATTGCAGTTGTAATGACATTTCCAGCCCTGTGTTCTATTAGGATCAATGTTGGTAGTTGAGTTGCTTGGAAATCTTCATGGGTTCTGGTTGATGGAAAACACGTACCTTTGGTTACAAAGGCAACAGTCTAAAGAAGATTAAGAAAACAATTTTGTTTTCTACAGGACAAAGTTAATACATTGCAATATATTAAGTTTTAATAATTAATAGAGAACTAATTAGTTTTACTGCGCCATAATTGTTATTAGGGACAAAAGGATTCACTCATTTTTATTCGGCCAAATTCTCCCATTCTAGCGTTGAAAACAACAATGATAAACTACCCGACGTCTTCTCTACCTAAAGCAACCTAAACAGTGATTACCATTGTAAAGTAATAGGTCCAATACATACTTGTTTATGATTATATTAACATGTTACAGAAGAGCCTAATGTTGCTAAGAAGCAAGCACAACAAGCTGTTCTGTTTTCTCAAAACAAAAGTAGGAAATGAAATTAATTAGAGAAATGTATGATCTGTTGAATCATTCAATGCGTAAACTTATCTTAGCTGGAATGAACCTATAATAATAATAATAATAATAATAATAATAATAATAATAATAAAATACAAATAATAAGAATGATATTTATCGGCTCTTTGAAAAACATTACAAAAGCAGAAAAAATATTTCCAAGTTAATTTAACTAACACCATCGAGTGCATAACATAAATACTATCTCCTTATCCTCTTGATCCTTTTTATCTAATTTTATGGTAAATTACATTAATAATGACAATAAAAATGTATCAGTGAAATTTGAACCCGTCACTTGTTTAGCCAAAGGAATTTCTTATTGCAATGGTCAACAACAACAACAACAACAACAACAACAACAATAACATACCAACACGTTTAGGTAAACGTAAATGTAGAAACTAGAAATTAGAAATAGAAAATCAAATGGAGTGATTTCAATTTTTATTGAAGTTGAAATAAATTAAAACAATTGTTCCCAAGTATTGCACAACACTCGGTACTTAGAAACACTTCCCTTAGCCGTGGCATCTTAAACTAAACAAGTAAACATTCTTGTTTACTGCGATTTCATTTTACGATCAAGTTGATATATCCTTGGAACAGCTCACTTCTTATCCTACGTACAACTGAAATACTACTTTTTAAAATACAAATCCGAAATCAAATCACTGAAATCAAATCATTAGAAGCGGGATATTGATATTAAGAAAGTCAAAATATTTTCAACCAGTTGCATAATTTTAAATGAGTTTTGCATTATATGTTCAATATATTTGCATTAGTTTAACAACTTAAAGTTGGAGAATTCTTCTTAAATCACAGTTCATTTCCAAGATCTGCTGTCTACAGAATATATATATTTTTGATTGTAGAGTACTAAAAGATAACGAGTCGAGAGTTAAGGTTCACTCGTGTTCACATTATCGCAATACAATATCAGTGGATATATTCTCAAAATTGGATTCTGCATTTCACAAAGAGTCAAGCTGCTTGACTCCTCTGCGATAATTATTGTGTAATAATTAGTGTAAGATTTATCATATAATAATAATATTTATACACTACGCGTGCGCACAACACTAATATAACCCCGATTGTCCAATACAAATCTCAATCACAATTGTGTCAGTACGGTTGAAAGATTGGTCGTTCCCACAACAGAAGCAGCAGAAAGATAAGCAAAAGGTGAGACAGTAGATAAAACGTTTTTTAGAACACAGGTGACAATTTTCGACTATTGCATTCAATACCTGTATATGAAGAATTTTTCTTCAAATATCTCAATTCTTTAATTTGTTGGAAATTTAACATAACCTCGGCAATGAAGAGGATCAATAATTTTAAAAAAAGAACAAGCTGCTATAAACGACTATTTAGTCCTGAGAAACGTTTAAGTACAAATTTGGTCGAGCTGGTACTAATATGATAATATCAAAAGTCCTTTTAGATTGGAGTCAGATTTCCTCGTCATTTTCCATTACTTTTCTCCCATTCTTTGATTTATTGTTGCAAAAAAGCAAAGTCATGGTAAAACAGCTAAATATAGGCGTATCGAATGGTCTTTGCGAGCATGCGAGCAGAGCATTATTTTTTGCGAGCACGAGCAAGCGAGCACTCAATTACGAAAATTAGCGAATTCGAGCAAGCGAGCACCCTCCAAAATTTTGCGAGCAATTCGAGCATGGGACACATTTTGCGAGCACTCAAACATTTTGAAGAACCATTCAACACTCCTAAATATCTATAACCTTAAATCCAGATCTTCCGACAATCTTAGAAAATACAAAATGAAACATAAACCGACAAAAAACATCTTGCTGAACAATCAAAATAAGATCCAGTATAAACAAGATATATAAGTACATTTCCAAGCTATATTTTGGCTTTATTACAGCTCATAGTCATGCTACCAATAGAATGCAAATATTGCTTTAGATATTTTGTCTTGTTTGAACTGATCATATTTTGATTGTTCTGCAAGATGTTTTTCGGTTTCTGTCTATGAACTTGTTGGCCAGCCAAAGGCATGTCTAATACTTATTACAAGAACTTTATGTCTTTTTTCCACAGCGCCAGCTAAATCATGGTGCAGCAGACAATCGTTCTAGCTTTGTTGGCTGGCCAGGTTCTGCTATCACTTGGTGTGGTGGTTGATGTCCACGTAAAAGTGGACGTTGATGGTGAGTACCGCCCAGCTTTGGTCCACTATGGGTCCACTATGGGTTCACTACGGGTTTAGTATGGGTACTGAACAGTGCATTACAAAAGGCGTTTCTCACATTTTCGCAAATATGGAAAGAAACTGCTTTCAATGACCAAATCAGTTAGGAATATTCATATTCATATGGGAAAAGGACATCACCAAATGATCAACGGAAGGGAATTTGAGCCGTAGCAATCTTCTGAACAATTTGTTGATTCGTAATCCACTTCAATCTGCGCTATCTTGGACTGGAGCTAAAGATAATTTGTTCTGTTTTCTTGTGCTATTTTTATTATTGATGGGAGTTCTTATTTGGCACTATGTGGCAAATATTTCACAGAAATAAGGCACTACCAAATTTCACTATTTATCGCGACAGTGCACCTTTAATAATATATTTGTATCCAGCTGTTGAAACTATTTCCTAAACTTTCAATAATTGCTTTCATCTCAGATTAAAAAGTCAACATTGCTTAGGTTTGCGACTACTGCTGAGACATCGCAAAATGATAATCATGGGCGCAATGCGATTAATCTAGAAGGAGCAGCAAAACAAGTAATTAGTTCGAGTCATTTGTGCTTTAAGGTAAACAATATTTGTCACAACATTCTCTCAGGCTGGAACAACAGTTTTCACATAAAACTAACACTCTGACTAACAAAACTGACTAAAATAATTTGTATCAGGCCGATTGTTTGTGGAGCTGATCGATCATAAACGTGATACTTCTTACTGTTCCGCGTTGCCGAATTTACAACTAAACGACTGGAATTGAAAGCAGTACTTACTGAGGGGGCAAGCTAATGCAGTCTCGTTCCCGTTTATCGCTCTCATTCTCATTTCTCGTTCTCGTTGTGTCCTTGTCTTTGATACCGTAGGTTTAAAGTCCTCTCAAAAATATAGTTACATACAAACTGAATAGTTAAGAGATATTAGGGAGGTAAATTCGTAACGTATTCTTAAATTCTTCTTCTTATTTGATTTTCTAATTCTCCGTCTGTAATGCAGAGTCAGTTCGGGTGGTATAGCTCAGTATGGTTCAGAATGTTCCTTTCTTTTCTTGTTCATCTATTTGTGTCTTTTTCCAATAATTCTTACTTATCTTATAGTGCTTATTTATGTATATAAATAGCCTGAAAAAGATTAAACTAAAATGAATATAATTTTAATTTATTTTTTATTTTATTAAACGTTAGTTTCCTGCTGAACAAAATATCTCAAAACTGCATTTTCAAACTTCAGTTCTGACCTTTGATATATTTAAGCTTGTGCATGAAACTTACAACAAACGAGAAAGAAACCAATTAAGAAAGTTGTCTCATCTTTATATGCTGTACAATAAATGTCGCTCGAAGAGTCTCAAACATATCATCCTCTATGTACTACCATTTCTCCTGGCAACGGCTGGGCTCGCTAAAAATGATCGCATCCAGTGCAACTAATATTGTCAATGTTATGGGGTAGTCATGCGGTTACCATAATTTAATTGCGAAGGATGGGCGTAATAATAATAGTTATTATAATAATAATAATAATAATAATAACTGTTTTTGTACGCATTTACGCGTAAATCAATAAAGAACTAATCGAAGTTGTAAATGATAGCATCCACTTTTCTAAAGATATCTCCAAAATCTCCAAACAAAAAAATAAGAAATAAAACCCAGAATTTATTTATTTATCACTTTCCAGGGCCCAGTTGTAAGTGTCCACAAGTCCTGGTTCGCTGTAAGTATGGAGAGCGGAGAATAAAAATCACGAGAAGGGTTTCACCCAACCTTGCCTGCGCTTGTCCGGTGTATCGGTGCATTTTAGGTAAGATTTAACGTTACTAGTTCATACTAAAGGCAAGTTTTCAGACCTACACAGTCGCGCACGAGTGGCATGCATCTATTGAACTTAATCGTACTTGTTATCCCTGCCCTTTATATTTTATTTAAACTTATTAGAATTTTGATCAATTTCATCTGGCGTATCCTATTTTCCTGTCATCTATTCTATTTGTTGCTTTCTGTACAGTCAGTATAATTTTTTATATTTTCCAGCTCCGAGATGCAAGGTTTGTCCAAAACGTATGGTTCGCTGTCTGCCCGGACAGAAGATGGTCAGGGGTATAGCGCTACGTGGCTCCTGCTCGTGCCCCGTGATGCGGTGTGTTTCAAGTGAGTTGGTCCATAGTTCTTGGAGTTATCAAATAGTGTTTGGATGCACTGCACGTTTTATCCACTCGGCCCTCACTCACAAGCACTCTCAAACTCACTCACTCACAAGCACTCTCAAACTCACTCACTCACAAGCACTCTCAAACTCACTCACTCACTCACTCACTCACTCACTCACTGAATCAATCAATTAATCAATCAATCAATCAATCAATCAATCAATCAATCAATCAATCAATCAATCAATCAATCAGTCAATCACTGATTCAATCAGATTGCCCGAAGATTTGTGCCCAAATCTATCAACCCGTGTGTGGATCCGATGGAAGGACGTATGGCAATGTATGCGCGCTGAAGGCGAAAGCCTGTCGCATCAGTACTCGTCTTGTTGTGGCTTATCCAGGACGCTGCAAAGGTCAGTAGAATAAAACAAATGCTATATTACAAAATAGTACAAACAACGGAAAATTTAATGAAAGATTCTTTAGTCTAAAAACGTGGGAAACTATTGACCGCTAAGCGATAAAACTGAATCAAACTTAACTCAATAATATCTAGCACCTACGTTTCTCTGTTTATTTTGTCCGTTGTGCGTGTTTCCATATTGTTTACCGGTATCTTAGCTACACTCATATTTTATCTCAGGACCGACACGGCCACGCCCAACAACTGGTCCGAAACTCCCAGGTATGGAACGGCCAGAGTTTGTAATATAATAGGTGCTCCACCATGTAAAATATATCCAGCCAACTGTCAAGACTAACCTCGGGTTATTACAGTTGGCTGAGTACCTACTTTTCAGTTTAATTTAATCATATAACTTGTGTAAATGTAAGTATAAATGCTATATTTAAAGGTACTGAACTTTGCACTTTGCTCGCAAAGTGTTTTATTTTACTTTAGACTGCCTTTAAGAGAGGTTGACGGGTCAGCTTCTGTGATGAAGAAACTGAGAAGAAATTGAGAAATTCATACAACGTGCATACAAATTAGCCAGGATTAACCACTAAGAATTAATACACCGCGGTCATATTCAGTTCCCAGGTGCAGCAATGTCCCCGGCCGTATGTGTCCCTTGGCGATGATTTACTGCAAACCTCCCAGCAAGAGGATAATGGTCCCGAAGGTCGATAATGCAAACAACTGCTATTGCCCCACGTACAGGTGTGTCCCAGGTAAGGCGTGCTTCACTCAGTGGCTTTAACCAGTACAAAACTACGCCCATTGTAAACTCTAGCACTTCATACCACACTACCGCACAACGAAACATTATTAACAAAATAATTATTCTTCCCTCCCCCGCGATACCAAATGGTCCACCTCACCCTCCCCCTCCAAGATCCCAAATGATCCACCTCTTCTACGAATCACATCACGCTAGTACTTCTGTTTTGTTTCTCATGTCAAATTAGCATTTCCAGCCTTGCTTTATGGATTGTTTGGGTGGACGGGCCAAGTCATTCTTTGTAGTTTCTGAAGCGGTGAATTGAAGTTTGAGCCGCAGAACGCACTGAATGCCTTGCATGATATGAATCATATGTTTCTGAAATTGGGAAGATGGAGTCTCTCTCTTTCTCTCTGACAGATAACATTGGTTCGTTGAGAAACTGGTGGGGGGAGGTATAAGTAGTACACTGTGTTAACGTATGTAACTCTTACCCCTCCCCCCTGATTCCATTGCAGGACCATTCTCACCACCTCCCCGCCCAACAAAAGCACCAGGTAGGTATCACCAATGCATTTCGATATATATATTGTTCGATATTCGGAAAACGTTCAGATACCTTCGGAAAACGTTCGGATACCTTCGGAAAACGTTCGGATACCTTCGGAAAACGTTCGGATACCTTCGGAAAACGTTCGGGTACCTTCGGAAAACGTTCGAAAACGATCGGAATTTAAACGTCTGCTGCCGCACTAGTGTTACAACATGGCTGGGCCTTTTTTAAAAATGATTAGTGAGTGCCACAGAGGGAAGGTTTATTTCTTACATGTGATTAAATAGGACATTTAATAGGATATTTAATCACAGGTGGACTATCACTTTTATTCCACGCATAAATCCTGATAATTTATGGCTTAGTGAATAATAAAACAGTTTATTATATAAACACCAGTGAAATACCAGGTGAGCTTTCGCGCGGAAACATCATATCTTCACACGTGAAAAGATCACCGTTGCTAATTGGCTACCTCTTCCATTTCTTAGTTCTGACAATTTGTTCTACTTTAGGACTACAAAAACAAATATTAAAGTGAAATGGTTTGGTATTTCATTGGTGTTTATATATTAAATAGAACATTACATGGCCGCTTGGAGATATGAAATTTCTCTTCTCGTGTTAAAATATTTCTCGTGAAATATTTTTCACACTCAAAGAGAAATTTTGTATCCCCACGTGGCCATGTAATATCCTCTATTTACTAAATATTGTTTTAGACAATTTAGTCTGTCACTACATTAAGAAATATATCAAATATATGAGTAACATAAGAATTACTTGACTAGTACTATTCGCCAAGTGGTTCTAGGCATAGAATATTTACAAATGTACATACATGTAAAATATCCTATATTTATTTAATAGAAATTATAACTTATTGTGAATTAAGTTATTGAAGTACTTACAATCGAGGTCCATTCTCATCAATTCCTCCAAACAGCAATGCTACTCCAAATGGCCGACTCTGATGAGGAAAAAATGTAAAGATGAACACTGTGTAAACACAGAAGGTTCTGACACACTAAATGACAGCCAGATATTTAGCCAATAGTGAACACCCATGGGTGCAAATTCTACTAATTATTCTTTCTAATAAACAGCGCTTCATGCTAATTGTTCTTTCTAGTTTCCATACTTATTTATAAGGAGAATCGGAAAATCTGGCAATTTATAAATCGAAAAAAATACTTCATAATCTTATTGATATTGATATTGATAGCAGAAAACAAAATATTAATATGTGGATTGATCAGTGCAACTGGAAAAATGACAATTGAAAAGTTCTGCATAAATGTGGATATTATATATATATATATATATTATATACAAATTGGAGAAAATAAATTACCACTGTTTTCATTGTTACACACCAGTCCTACATGTACATGTATATATATATATATATATATATGCAACCATCAGGGCCAATTTGCCAGTTTGGAGTTTGGTTTGGCACAAATGAAACAAGCAAACATTATTTTAAAATGACAACATGGCCGAGAAAAACTTCAACCAACCCTTATTCACAGCTACAGAATAATGATATATAAAATTATGTAGACACGTACAATGCACCATGCATTATAGACATGATTGTGCAGATCTGCTTGGGATAAAGGCCTGGGCACACGGTGCAGCATTGCATGCAATCCGTTGCACAATTGTTTAAGTGTGGCCACCCTCTGCAACATTTAATTGTGTGCAATCTGTTGTGAGCAGTGAACATACAGTGAAATTGTTGCACACAATGTTGCTGAAGTAGAATCCAATCCTACTTCTGCAATATCGAGTGCAATCTATTGCAAAGGATGCCACACGATGCAATTCTTTCATTGTGCAATAGATTGCATGCAATGTTGCACCATGTGTCCAGGCCTTAATCATCATCATCCTTCAGCTCCACTGGCCGGGATGTTTTGAACAACAGTTTTCCAGAGGTCTCGGTCCAGCATAGCGATACCCAGATCCTCTGGGCCAATGCCCGTGTCCCAGGCCTTAATACTTGACTGACACCAACACCAAACTTCAAACTGTACACCTGACACTGATGGCCACTGTATTTAGTAACAAAGCAGCCTGTGGAAAATGCAATAAACCTACCATTGCACCCTCTCGAGCGTCGTCATCTCCAAACTCCAAGGCCAAGTTGGACACTGCCTGTGTGACACTTTCTATACTCATTGGTTCATTGTATGTAAACCAGTGGTTCTGCAGCAGGTCAAATACAATATGGCAATTGAAAAACTGACTTTAGAAATATAACCTATCTCACTATGTACTGTAGGTACATGTAGCTACAAAAAATAAATTAAAAAAAATTATGGATAAATTATGGATAATGACAAATAGGTGTTTGAATCAACCAAAGTTTAAGCTCTCCAACACAGCAACATATCTTTATCAAGTTCAATCTTCTTGACAACCTACAGTTCCTATTGCACAATGTCAACCTTTTTTTAAATAGCTATAATTATATATAAACAATCATGAATGGTAACTTGGTAACTATGTGTTATGTAATGGATGACTAACAGATAAAGGTTATGACCGACCAGATAAAGTCAGATTAATATTTGGGCAGCCATACATCCAAACATAAGCGAGACAGATAATCACAAGATAACAATGCTAAATAGACATTGGTCAATATAGAAAACGAATTGACAGCTCAATGGTGTCAATTTGTGTGAGCGTGGTTGGCGCAGTCGTTAAGACCTCTGCCTCCCAACCAGAAGGTCCCTGGTTCAATACTCGGCCTTGCCAAGTGTTGAATTTGTGTGACCTTTTATTTTACCACACCGTCCGTGGACAGGGATTATGTTAAGCTGTTGGTCTAGTCTCCTGAAACATCATCCGCCTAGGGGACTTAAAAGAACCCACACACTCTAGCTTGACGAAAAGAGCAGGGTAGTGATCCCGGTGTTGTGGTTGAGGGCCACATGGAAGATTATTTAAGTGTAAATGTGTTACCCTCATTAAATAACTAATTAAAAGTACTTTATCTTTTTATCTTTAATGGTAGCCCATGTAATGGAGGTCTATGGTTCATTTAGTTAACATTAATTTTTATCCGAGAAGGCATGAAGGCCCAATTGTTTCCAGATGTTACCAGTAGCACAAAGGCAGCACCTTCTCCTTGATTATTTTAAAATTAAGACCCCGAGTGTTGGTCCAGCTGGTACTCAAACCCATAACCTCCTACATACAAGTGAGACTGCAAGTGCTCCACCAACTGAGATAAGCATTGAAATACATGCTACAAATGTTCAGTACCTGTGCTTCTACTCTTGCCTTGTCAATCATTGTCCGTGAATCAGCAATTAGACCACTCATAGCACAACCTGACAGAAATGAAATAGTAAAAACAAGCTTCCTTGTAATATAAATCATTACTTCTAGGGGAAGATTTGGGAGTGGTTCAGGTGGTTTGGTTGAACCCCTAAAATTAATAAGCAGTCATTTTTGTTGCAACCAGTCAACACACAACAGAAATGATCTCAAAGCAATTAACCAACCTATAAGTACCCCAAAAAAACTCCAGAAATTGCATTTCCGAAAAGTATTTTTGAACCACATCCCTCCCCTCACACCAAACCTGGATCTGATCATGACCCAGTTACTTCACTGTCAACTAATTTAAACAGAACAAGAACCATTGAATTTTCATTCAGTTATTTCAATCACAAAATCATTGAAAGGATGGTACTCACCAATGTGGCTATCTACTTCAACAATTTTTTCTACACTACTGCCTTCCATCAGAGGCGATGTGATTCTCTTCTCTACAGCCAACACAACACCCTCAGAAGTTTGGATGCCAATAGCTGTCGATCCGAGCTGAAATAGCACAGACAACACATTCATTAAGGTCATTCCTCTGTTTTGCAGTGCGCAGCTCTACTGCGCATGATACAAAAATCTAACTTGTTATTAGTTATT
>JANVCJ010086754.1:0-10740 GCA_026413505.1 Epizoanthus ramosus
CCAAGGGATGAGCGGACAATGGACAGATAAAGTGTCCTGCGAGTGTTTGTGTTCTCACATTCAGATGCATTACGGCGCAAATAGCCGAGAAGCTTGTTGGCTTTGGCATAGCGGTTGTTGATCTGTTCATTCCAAGTAAGGTTTTTAGACACTAAGATCCCAAGGTCCTTTTCAGTGTCAACAACGTCTAGCACTTTTCCCTTCATGGAATACGGGAATTCAACTGGGGATTTTTTCCTAGTTATACGTTGGCATTTGCATTTGTCCTCATTAAATTGGAGTCTTGAGGCCATGGATCAATGTTCCAGTCTCCACAGATCTTCCTGCAGGCAATGAGCATCGGATGGGGAGTTGATGCGGCAAGTCGTTGACATATAGTAAGAATAACACTGGTCCCAAAAAGGATCCTTGTGGTACACCAGAGGTGACTGGGCGCTCAGATGATGTGGCACCAAGAACAGATCTCTCGAACAGACTTCGTCTGAAAAGTACCACAGAAAAGTGGTACACACACTGGGACACCAACAAAACAATCTGTTTGGGGGAGGATTGGATGTTTCCTTCGCCACTGATCCTAGCACCACTCAATTATCTTCTCGGTCCTCTATTCGCCAACTTTACAGGAGCCTGTTACCTCTTCAAGGGAAGGATCTTCAATTTGGGTCTTTAGGTGGTGGAGTGTAGGACATACCAGCATTTTGAGCATCAGATTGGCAACCAACTCATGCATTCACTCAATTCGTCGTTCACAGGAACAAAAGCAGTATAACTTTTTTCAAAGTTTCAGCCTCCCTCCTCTGCCCTCCACGTTGTTGTTCGGAAAAAAAATACTGGGCATTGAGTCTTTAAATCTTGTGAATTACAGTTTGACGTGATATGAAAAGGTTTACCGATCATTGCATTTACATTAAGTTTGATCATTTTATGATTTTATTACTCAACTTTCCTAGTAAAAGCGAGAAATGCGCATCAACTCGAATCAAAAGAAAGTAATTTGAAATAAACTTGTAAACGTTTGAAAGTATTGTTGAAGTATACATTGGTCATTTCTTTTGCGAGATTTAGTGGCTCCTAAAGGAGCCGTTTTTTTGGAGAGAATCTATCGGTCAATAGAATTTTCTGCCTCTCTTTGCCTCGCCGCGGCGATTTGGGCACGAACTTCTACCCACATCGCCCGCAGATCAAAATCGGGTGGAAGGCCATCTCGTCTTCCAGCTGTGATTACTCTTTTTTCTGCAAAGTGAGCAAGTGTTAGCCCCTGTGCCTAACCATTTAGCAAGGCACAGGTCGTGTCGTGAACAGGCTGGCGACAGCATAGAACTTTGTCTTCAGGCTTGCCAAAACAAATTGCACACTCCATTTTTCAGATTTTGGAATGGTCAACGGGTGATTTCTTCTATGCTTATATACCCACATATTACTGTATAGACCACGTGGAAGTTAACAATTATCATAATTTACAGTACCATTGGACAATGCTAGTCGGTCAATTCTGGTAGTGTCTTTAATACAGCAGTGCAGGTGGTCAGCTGTTTGTAATTAAGCTCTTTGTTTTGAGGTAGTAGTAAAAATCCTCCAAAACCTCTATTTGCGTTCATCTTAACTATTAAAATGACATACTGGTTTCTTTTATCCTCTACGAGTATTATCATGGTCAGCTGAACTAACAATCCCCAGTCCCCACTATCCCAGGCAGACAGGTTCAGGGGCCGGGGATGTGCACTTGACTCCAATTTTAGAACCCATCACCTCTCCCTCTCCACACACCTTCCTGATGACTTAGCTTCTTTCATAGTTTTAATAAATAACATAATTGACACCCAGTCAACCTTTGCTTCGGCTTTTCTTGTCTTGGTGCTCTTGTTTCGGTCTGGGCTATTTTGGCACTCTAGTTCTTTGAAACCCAATATTTGATATGGCACATCGTCGAAGTCCATGGATCCACCTGCACTGTTTTTTCCATCATTCCATTGAATTTTATGCTTCCCACCGTTCACGTTTCCTTCAACGAATTGGAAACTAAAATTCTAATTTTTGTCTCTAAAAAATTCAATGGACACAAGATAATGCAATTTTGTTTTAATATCACTGCTTTCTACCTGTTTTGCTAGTTTTTGTAAATCCTCCAGTCTGATGGTGAACAGTAAATTTCGTTGTTGTGGAGATTTCGTACTGACGTATGATTTCAAATGCAGTTTCTTCATCGTGGACAAATCCTGAATAGAGGTCTAGATACCACTATAAATTGTCTTACATCGAGCCTACGAAAGTTCTACGTAAAACCACTGACATAGCAATATTGCAGACACACCTCCCGTTGACCCGTCTGAGTTAGTGCTTTCTCCGCCATCATAGCTCGACCCAGTCCCCCACATATGGAGTATGGAACTTATGATGGAATCAACCTTATAGTATACCTGAAAAGACATGTTGCGTTTTTTATTCCACACGGACATGAACGACACAATGCACTAGTTGACGGCAAATATAAATTTAATTGCAAAGACAAAGTTACAATGTATGTGCTATGTAGACTGATACAGTGAATTACAAGTGAAATGTTCATATTTAAATTAAAAAGAAAAAAAGAAAAATCTTACAATTTTTAGAATTTAGTGAATGACAAGTGTTTGCGTACTTTCTTGGGCGTGCGGAGACGTTTAGGAACGGGAATCTGGGGAATGGATGTATTTATTTATTTATTGGATGGAAGCGATGGCGAGTCTTCGATTAGAATTACCTCACGTGCAAGCAATCTCAGAACGGTTGACGATGGTGTAGGTGTACTTCACAAAATGGGGGCCAGATGCGAGTAAATTGGTGTCAGATATGCTGGAACGTACGATGAGCTGTCCGCCAAACTATAGACAGAATCGATCCGTGGTAATGGGCGGCCGTATGGGGTGAATCGTGGGGAGTTTATCAAAACCCTTTCCTTTGCCGCCCATTCCAAATATTCGACTCTGTCCATCAAGTCCGCAATCATTGTCCATGAAATGTAAAGGATAAGGGTTAGAGATTAATATTATTTTTTTTAAAAGAAGAAATGAGGAAATGGATTGATTTCCCCTCGTTTTCTCATGTTTGACTATGAATAAGATAAACGTTTGTAGTTCCTACCTTCACTGCCTCCGATATATCAATCAAATTGAGCCATTTTTGTTCTAATTAATCTCAAGTTTGGATGCTTGCCTCTCTTTCTCTTGCTTGGCAGTAGTGGAGTGACAGATATGTTTTGCATGTGTCTATTTATGACCGCTATGTGAAAGCCCAGAGGGATTCGATAGAAGATTGAAATTTGTGCACATTTCTGCATATCATTCTACGTATAATTGTACAAATTGAATAGTAATCCCATTTAATACAGTCACTTGTGTGCTCTATAGAAACGTTTTATTAAAGTTCATTTTTTATCTTAATGTGTTGCGACGTACTTAAATAACATTTTTCTAGTTGAGGTCGTTAATTTATCTTTTCTTTTTACTGTTCATGACTTGTAACTTAACATTTAAAAGCACACTTGCTTGTTGGTTTTTTTTCATCCTATTCAATATGTTATATGTCCAGCACTTCTAGAGAAAAGAGAGAAATGAAATGAGTACTTATTACACTATAATAAGGTTCAATAATCTTAATGCTGAATGCTGCATCGGGAAAGAACTGAAACATCAGTTCTGCTAGCTGAATCCCCAATGCCGCAATATACAGCAATCGCAGTTCAATGGTCTCTTCCGAGACCCCAAATCTCACCGCCATCCTAGTAAAAGAAACGTTTTGGCTGTTTAAGCCTACTTTTTTAAATGTTTCAGCCTCCCCCCTCCTTCCTCCACAAGTGTATTAAATAGTTACATATTTACCTTCTGACCCATCTTTTCCTCGTTCTTCTCTCCTCAATGGCCTTCATAGCTCTAACTTTCACCCTCCTCCATTATTTATCTTCTCCTCCACTTCCTCCTCCAAAACCTCTATTTGCGTTCATCTTAACTTTGCAAACGACTATTAAAATAAGATACTGGTTTCTAAAGTCAACTGCAATTGTTTGTGTGACTGGTTTTGAACTCAAGTGAACATAACAGTACAGCTAGTTTGCTCCGAAATTAGGAGGAATTCTGAAAGAATCATTCCCTCCAGCCACCTAGAGACATCATCTGCGAGTTACCAGTTCAACAAGTTCCGTGACAAAGAGAGTCATACAGACCCTGAGTTTAATACCGGACACAATTCTCACGGAACGCCCTACCCTCCTGGTTTTCTGTAACACGAAACTAAATTAGCCGGCATGGCCACACCTGCCTGCCCGGTTTGCAGTGTAGTCACTAAATGGTTGGGTTGACCACGATCCTCTAGAGCAGCGATTTGCGGCTCTAGCAGATAGAAGGACGCTTCCAGTTCCTGCCTTCACTGAGTTTCGTTCTGGGGATTGATAGAACAAGACACATAGCTTAGGATAACCATACACATTACTTGTGGCGCGCGGGCTCGCGCGTGAGAGAGAGAGAGAGAGAGAGAGAGAGAGATAAAGTAAGGTAAAAATAAACTTTATTGATACGATCTTGATACAGATATTGTCAAAGCTGTGTTACATACAAATTGTAGATAATTCGATAATATAAGGGAAAAAAACTAATACAACATAAATAACAAAATTTACTAATTAATTGAGAGGAGGAAAGAGGGTTATTCATTACAGTTCCTTATTTGGAAGCATTTATAAATATACATTCCAAACAGTTTGATGTTTTCTTTGTTATAATTTGTCTATGTTTAAAATTTGTTACTTTAGTTAAATACGTTTCACAATAATAATTTGATTTAAAGTTGCAGTAAAACTTAAGTTTTTTAGAATATTGAAGTTTATCTCTCCAGTGGTAATGTATGCCCGTTTCTATTCCGTCCAGGGCCCCCATCAGATTGGTTGCAAACAGAGCCACCCTATGTTTGTTGAGGTGCTTCTTGTTGCAGAATAAACTTTCATTAGCCAACCCAGCGTGTTGAACAAAACATACATTGGGGATTGTGGTACACAGCCGTTGGATTTGTGTATTTACTCGCTGTACTTTGGAGTTAAGTTCATTTTGCCTCGGAAGAAGTAAAGACATTATGATTTTTGTAGTAGGAAATGCATTTGTCGCATCTTTAACCAGTTCTATGGATTGTGCAACGCAATCGCGTTCATTCAAATTATCTTCCAGATTATTTGTATCGACGTGAATAGTTAATGTTGTTGGCTTATCAAATTGTGGATCATGAATAATTTCTCTTGCTTTTTGTATTTTGTAGCATTTTATTTTCTTCGTTTTTTTCCCGGTGCAGAGTTTCGGTAAATCCAGAATGTCCGTTGGAATCTGACAAGACGATTACATCGTATTTGGTTGTAGGGGTATGAAAAAATTCTCAACGTTAGGTGAAAAAGGAACATGATATTTTTCCGTGTATTTCAAACATTTTCATTCTTTTTTAGAAAAAATAAATTGAATTTTCTAAAAGTTCATTACTTGTGTTTGAAGACATTTTACTTGGATGTGCGGGTCTGGTCTGACTATCTCTGGCTCGGCTCACCAAGTGAATGTGAAGTGACTTGAAGGTTGATGAATAAAAATATGAATTTCACAATTGCGCATGGATGTGAATACCAGTTAATCCATAGTTCATTGTGTGCGTCTATCAGGAAATGTCACCCAATGAAAGATTGCTCAATCGCCGAAGTTACGAAATTGAGAAAGATCAAGTTTGATTTTATTGAAATTCAAGTTTGATTTTATTTTTACTTGAAGTCAAACGACCAGCCTTCAGTTTTGAATAATGTGTAATAATTTTACTGGTTTTAAATTATTTACGCCAAAAAAAGTGAAATGTAATTATTAATACAATGCAGATTTAGCTTTGACTCAACATAATTTAGTGCCACGTCGCAGTAGCTGCAGTTATTTTACATAAATTGATGATGGTTTGGTGGTTTTTCGCGCCCATTTTACTAATATCGCAACGTTTTTTTATGCAACCTCACAAATGAGTCAGCATTCAATTTTCGTTATATATAGAGAGGGAGGGAACGGGTGGTCAGTATCTTCAACCAGTTTGATTAATAGGAAATAGTCAACACGATGTAAAGGAATTTGAAGATAAAAAACATGTTTATTTCTCAATGAAAGTTTTGAGTCAATTTTGTCATTTCAAGGCGATTTAAGATTTATCGACTATCGTTATTCTGATGTCGAGGCTGCATCAGCATGCAGTTTTCTTGCCATCTTTTCTTGTCGCGAACACCCTCGTTTCATTATGACTTTTAGGTATGGGTTCTTGCCCAGGCTACTACTAAAGCGCACACTGTACACAGTTCATCAGTGTTGTTCTCTATTCTGATTATACACTCTTTCTTAGTTAAGTATTTCTCAAAGTCTACATACTTCTGTCTGCGGTTCATGCCTCCATGAGGCAGCTCTGTGTGGATAAAATTAACATGGATGCTGTCGTTTAACGAGAACTGTTCATTAGACTGCAAACCACGCTCTACCTGTGAGAAGAACCACTCTGCTGTCAACTGGTCTGGTCGCATAAATTCAACAGCAATGGGGTACTGCAGCTGAGGCGTATGAAGTACCAATCGAACTCGATCCCAGTCAGTCATGCCATGTGCCAGTCGGTCAAGTGTACTTTCAAACGTTTGGTGAAGCTGAGGCAGAATTTCATCCAGTCCAGAAACGTTTAGATCTTTAAACTGTATTTGATAGTCTGTTCCGGTGGTGTTGAATTTCTTGACATTTACTTGTTTGACCTGGTGAATTGTGTAGAGTGGCTCAGTACCACGACCAACTTGATTAACCTCCAAATCAATTGACTGTTTCTTGTTTCCCTGACTTCAAAATCATTAAGCATTTCACTCTCGCAGTCATTTTCGTCAATGTTATTTTCTTTTTCATTACACCACTTCAAAATTTCGTCTCACTGGCTTCAAAGTCGTCCTGAAGCTCATCACTGTTACAGTCAACTTGACCAATATTTCCGTGAGGTTGATCCGTTTTGCTGCACATCTGCATGACGTTCGCTGCTTCACTGTCAGAACATTCGTCCATCCCCTCCGCTGGACACTCCGATGCTGAATACGAATCATCATTCTCACTTCTCCATTTATAATCTATGATTGGCTCAAACCCAGACTCCAGCTGATTAGCTATAATGGCGAATCTCTGCTCCATAACTAATGTAGTCAGTGCTTCGTCTAACTCCAAAATTTCACACCACAGGTTTAACTTGCTCTCCGATTGACACAAGCGAATAATATCTTCAATTTCTTTCGTAGCTGCTTTTCTTATATAATGGTCAGGATATGTCTAATGGTCTTGTGCCCGAAGGGCATGTTGAATATCCTTCACGGTCACCTCGGAATGGTTTGCATGTGATGAAATTAAGTTAGCCTCTTGAAACAACCTGACGAGTTCAGCTTCGCTTGCATGATACAGAAGAGAAAGTGCTGATACTTCCATTCATAGGTCAGGGGAAATAGATAATGTAATCTCTTTTTCCAGATGTTTGAAATGATGATCGGGTGCTGTCATTTGTGCCATTTTCTACAACAAATAATAACGTACAAACCTAGTTATTTTCCATGGATTGATCATATCGTTATATCGTTATCGATTATACATATCGCTTTTTAACTAAAAGTATTTATTTTCTGTATCTTTTGACTTTATGAAATATACTGAGACTATAGACTAATTACTTTAAGTCCTGAATGAATTTATTGTCTCTTTCTGTTTTGTTTAAAAATTCTATTTATTGTCATTTGATATCAGGTGGCAAAATGCATGCATATTACTTTTCATATACTGAATGCTTTGGCCTACGTACTTTACAGGGCTTTTAGGGCTATTATCGTAATGGCATAGTCAGGTAGATTTTTACTAACATGTTTACATTTTGTTGCATCATCTGAACTGGAATTAGTGGCGTTTACGGGTACTGCAGAACTTGACAAAAACAGGGTTGGTGTCACAGGTGTTGGTGTTTTTGAATGAATAGAGCTGTTCACTGGTATTGTTAAAGATTGTCTCTCTCGACTTGCAATTGCATGTGAATAGGTACTAGTAGGTAACTCTGTCGATGTTTTTCCCTCCAAAATAGACAGGGCTTTTTACTTATTTCCACTGATGTGGAATGAAGATGAAGGATTGTTCATCAAATTAATAAATTTATATCCCACTGCAATGTTGGAGCAAACCAGATCATTATCCTTAAGGTAAAGTGTTTCGTACCTTCCATGCCGCACCAATAAGGGTTGGAAGTCTGGTAGGATATGATCGGTCAATCCTCTACCACTACAATCCACAATTTTCCGGTTACTGTGACATTCATACTTAACGGACGGTAAACATAGTTCGCCCTTCACTTGAATTTGCATTTCATGAATAAGCATCAATGCATCATTTACTGGATTTGTATTTCAATGGAACAGCCATATTCGTGACCCTAGGCCCCCTAGGGGCCATGGAAAACTGTCAAATGCCTGCCCCTTCTTCACACACCGCCCCCTCAAGGGCTAAACATTGATAGGTGCATTATGTTATTGGCAGACTTACCTAATTGTCCTGTTGCTGGGTAGAATCAGTATCTTGCTCAGTGGGTCAAGAACATGGGGATTCTTACAGTACAGGTCGAGGCATAATCGTATTACAATACAATACAATGCTTTATTGGCACTCCCCTTAGGGGCTTTTCAGTGACAATTACATTACAAGTGATAATCTAAAAATATAAAAAATATATATTAATAAAAACTACAGACAATGTTTTAAAATATTTAAATGGGTATTAATATTAGCTATGCGTAAGCCGAGGAGGCGGAGTCCGAGGCAGTCCAAATGCCCACAGCACAAACCATAGCAGCCCAGGCTATGAGCATAAGAACTGCTGCAGGATTCGACTCCTCAACTTGCGCTTTAAACCAAGAACTGACTTGCTTAGTTGAATGGATCCATCCAACTCGTTCCACAGAGAAACAATTCTATAGTAGAATGTTATTTGGCCAGACGAACTCTTGAAAAGTGGAATATTTAGTTGCTGCGAACTACGAGTTCTCCGGCCAGTCACTTCACATCTAGTAATAAACTGTGAGGATAGGTAGTCGGGTGCACAGCCAGTCATACATTTGAAAGCTAAAATAGCATCGCGGTAGTATAATTGAGATTTAACTGGGATCCAGCGCAGATCCTTTAACACAGGTGTGATGTGATCAAACTTCCTTGTGCCGCTGACAATGCGCGCCGCAAAATTTATTACATCTAATGTGTCGTTTCTTGTATAACCCCTCTACCCCTAGAAAGTGGGTCCTGCCAGAATACAGTAGTGCCCTTAGGTCGCATTCGTTTGGGATATTCTTATTCCGGAATAGCAATACGCGGAATCCATTCTGTACATTCTACCTGAAACAGAATACACAGAATGTATTCCAAGAATTGCGGTATATTTGAATAAAATTGTTAAAAAAATGTTGCATCTGACCTACAAAGTTAAAAATTAAAAACGTTGTAAATTTATCTGTTAACTAAATTTTCGGCAACTACTGTTTGCTTTCGTTTGCTTTTATCAGAATTAAAATGACGAGTATATCAGTATTTTGAATAGTTATTGTTATTGTCAACGTTCTGCTTGCTTGCGTAGTATTGTTATTAATGGCATATGCGCCCTTGGGAATGGCTGTCGCTCATTCACCGATCGTTGGTCAAATGTGGAGTGGAAGGACTCCAAGAATAGCCGTTTTTGTTTAGTTTGCACGCCCTAGGCCTGCTCCGGTATTTCGCCGTACTGTGGATGGACATCTTGGCCTGTCTTTTCTGCGGTATATGAATGCTTTATTCCGATTTATTCCGACCATTCTTATTCCAGAGTAATGCCAAAACGAACGGAGCCTTAAAATTGTGTTTACATGAGAACGGGATGAATGGTATGAAGATACCAGGAGATTAATTAGGTTAGTAGGCTCATAGCAAAGCAAATATCAGGTCGGTCTGAAAGCCGCATATAGTTTTAGTATTCTATAAGATTTCAGTTACGTAAATCTTACATAACTTAAATCTTATCAAAATGCAAACTACAATTTCTGATTCTGAAAGTTATAAAATACCTTGATGACAATAAACACATTTTCCGTTGCGAAGACACTTGGGATGGCGGCATTCTGTTGACAAAGATGTGCAGAACATCATATATCCAATAAAATCGCGTCAATTGCACTATTTATAATAATTAGATGCTCTTTGTTAGTTAATTTATATGATATTTAATTAAGAAAGTGGCGTGTCACAAAAGATGACACTTTATTATATGGCTGGTTAATTTCGCGCGCTATGATTGGTCAATTTCAGATCCGTAAGATGCCGTACGGACCTCTCGCTCTCCAGCGGCTGTCATTTGTGTATCTTGTCATTTGTTTATCTTTTCATGTGTTTATCTTTTCATTTGTTTATCTTTTCATTTGTTTATCTTTTCATTTGTTTATCTTTTCATTTGTTTATCTTTTCATGTGTTTACCTTTTCATTTGTTTATCTTTTCATTTGTTTATCTTTTCATTTGTTTATCTTTTCATTTGTTTACCTTTTCATTTGTTTATCTTTTCATTTGTTTACCTTTTCATTTGTTTACCTTTTCATTTGTTTACCTTTTCATTTATTTACCTTTTCATTTGTTTACCTTTTCATTTGTTTACCTTTTCATTTGTTTACCTTTTCATTTGTTTACCT
>JANVCJ010086765.1:0-10737 GCA_026413505.1 Epizoanthus ramosus
GTGTCAGGTAAGCATCTTTCCCAACACTGGTGATTATTATTGTTTCAATATAATTATATCGTGCGTTGCCCATATATATGTATTACTGCCACTATACAGTCCATGCCTGATATCTACACTCTTTCCGATCAATGCATTGGTTCTCCCAGTTCTCTTCCGTGGTATTCGAAGACAGCCAGTAATGGGTAGGGTGAGGAAGGTGCTGTTCATTTGCAAATTGGTAGAACTGAAATGTAAGCCCTCCAATTAACATTTAGAGATGTTATTGACTGAGCTAGCCACGTATTCAGTTGAATTGAATTGTGTGTGTGATTATTTTAGAGAGGAAGAAGTAACTTTCGTAGACGATTTTGCTTTGTTAGCCAAATGTGTTACATGTGACCGATGTGCTGTTCCCTCACGATTTAGTGTTGTTAATTTAAGGATCACTGTAGACAAACATTGTTTCGTTAACAGAAATGTTAATATACGTAACTTACATAGATCCTGGAAATATGTACCTGTGTTTCTAATTCTCTATCTTCGCAGTCTCAATACTGTTTAATCTTAGAGTCATCATTTATATAAATGATTATACTGCCACAGGCACCAGGCTTCATGATCCGCTTATTATTAACATAGAAAATCGTGTATCATGAACGTTTTCTGGTGTATTTTGAGCTGAACAAGGTTTTTGTGATGAAACGTATGTCTATATTTTTTCTCCACTTAAAGTATTATTATATAATAGTCAATGTAATTTTAGTTATTCATAGTGAGGAACGGATATAGGAAAGGGTAGTATATGGGAGCTCAAGACAAGACAAGACAAGACAAATTTATTGATCCACACACTTAATTGTGGATTGCTCAATCGCAAATACAAGAAAAGGAACAGTTTTTTTGTTGTGGTTTCATTCGTGCTTTCTTTGTAGTCGTCTCCAATGTGAACTTCGTAAAAACAACAAATTTGAAGAACATTCACGTAGACACAGGTTGCTATTCTTTGCATTGTTCAGGAATTCTCAACCGTTAGTCACGCGGAATGCCAGTTCCAAGGGAAGAAGGAGAAATGACTGCTTACTCCCTCACTATAGTTTATCGTTACTGGAAGTAGCTTTAAAATCATCCACTCTAATATCATGTATCAATGTATTACGTTTTTCAGACTATGAACAAGCAAACTGGTCTTTCATGGAATAAGCGATACAAGAGTCAGTATGGCCCTCTTACAAAGGTATTACAGATTTCAAATGGTTAATTCTTGAAAACAAAGTAGACTATATATAATTGAGTCAATCCTTCTCTTTAGTTCTTCAAGAAACATTCTGATGTGTTTAGTTGCGGCAATGGTTGGATATCGTTAAGGAGTGATGACAGCGGCCAACTGGGATCAGAAGACTGGACCAGTGTTGGAAAAGATACCACTGTGAAAACGTCTCACAAATGCCTTCCCACTGACAGAAAAGGAATCCAGGATAATACAGGCGGACACTCAGTGAAACCCGCAGTAGAAGAAAAGCCTTGTGGGTTCTCAACCGTTGAAAGGTAGTGCACGAAAGAAGCTGTTATTGTTCTCAGCTTCCCCGAGATGCTAGGAAGGATTTTTCTAATATAGTTCTAGGTCGCGAGGTATTAATATGAGAATGAAATATGAACAGATTGGCAGAATGAAAAGGTATCACTGTCAATTGGATGCCTTGCTTCATGCTCCTTTCCTGACCGGTTTTACTTTTTGGATTTTGGAGTTATTGGTACTTTTACAGTAACCGCTGTTAACCTGCACATTTTCGAGATTTTGTACCAACATAGGAACCGTTTGGCAGTCTGGTTAAAGGAGTGATGCACAAAGTAAACTACGAAAGCAATATCAAGACACTGAACTGTGATTGGGGCTTGTATAGTAAAGAAAGCACTAATTTTCTGTGTAGGTGATCATTCGATGTAATTGTCAAGCTAATTAATAATAGTAACAGAATCAGTAAGAATCGTGGCCACAGATACTGCTCGAGTTGTCTATGGGTAAAGTGTTCGAGGTTTCCTAGTTACAAAAAGGTTTACCATGATTTAAAGATTTAAAGGAAAACGTTTTCATAATCTCCCTATGTTTGTTATTAAAATATTACCAAATTAAAAAAGAGTTCACAGAATAGACGGATGTGATTCACTTTTGTGTGTAGTAAAACGTTGAGTAGAATATGCTTGGAATACTGTATTCACATTTCTCTCGACAGCTCGGACGCTTCTGCCTGGTTTGATTTCAACGATTCAAGAGTGTCTTGTATAAGAGAGAAGGACATCCAGTCCCAGTTCTCTGGCAAGGAGAGTGCTTACATGCTGTTCTATAGGAAGAGATGCTTGCACAACACAACGGATAAACTTGGTAATTTATCTGGTTTTGCATTTGAAGAACACCAAAAATAGATAAAAAGACCATTTTGCCTTCGATATACTTTGCTATCGCTTTGTTAAATTGCTATTGCCAAGATTTCCTGAATTGTAAAAGGAACTAATAATACTTTTTGCGGGACAATGTCAGGGTCTGTTTCATTGTATTTTCAAACAAATTACTTGGTTGAAATTGTAATTATCTTCAATGGGAATACAACATCGTCAGAAGTGGTGAAACCAAACAGAAAATATATTATAGTGAAGATTACTATCCACAATAGTGTTCTAGAGTTACTGAACAGTCCTAGCTTTGTGTGGAGATGTGGCAGCCTAGTGGTTAGTGTGTAGGCTCTGGTAACGTGCCGCACTTCTACTATATCGTTAGATCCTGAGCATCTACAGAAATCATTCTTGAGCTTTAAATTATAATCTTCTTTCCAATTTGTTATACTGTACTTTATTACCAAACCACTTGTGTCTTGCCTAAAATATTTGCCTCCCAGTTCTCAGTTATATAATTTATGTCATTATTTGATCGTATCGCCGTGATTAGGACGAAGGTTAAATCCATTGCCCCATACATAAAAAATGTTTACCTTCAAGTAAGAAAATGCATACTGCGAGCGCATGACTGACTTTTAGGAATGTCACTGTTCGCCACGGAGACCCACTTAATGTGTTCTGTGCTTGGTCCCAGTTTCAGATCGTCTAAAACAGCTGTTGCCCGTTCATCTTGTTGCTGAAATGGAAGGGATGAACAAAGAGCTTGAAAGGAAGAGGTACTAATGTTGCCAGATAACATTAACAAGATACAAATTAAAGCAACTTATGCCTGTCCATTTGGCCATCTGTCTTCTATCCTCCATTGTACGTTGTCTGTTTTAGTCCTTTTTTCTGTCGGAGCAGCGAAGGATTATGTTCTCACATCTCTAATATCTTGTGTCAGTGTCCACTCCTGTACCGATAGTTGTTAATTAGTTTGTGAACTATTGGTATTTGTTTGATGAATTGAGGCTAATTCCAGCGTTTTATTTTCTAGGGAAGAGCATGATGTTGCCTTAAACCAGATTTGTTTAACAGTTCACTTCTCGCGTCATTATACGGTCAAAGACGGAGCCCTGGTGTTAAAACAGGTTGGTTGATTAAACTACTGGTTTATTAGAATATCTGTACAGAACGTCAGTGGACAGTACGTTAAGTGGCTGATTTAAATCCCTTGAAATCCTGTCCAATAGACTAACGTCGATGCTTGGTCTGATCCTCTCTCACTCAAATACTCAACGTGTGCGCTCTACCGAACACTCTGCGGAGCCACGGCACTTTGGTATAAAAGAAGCCCCCCTTTTGGTTCTCATTCACGTTCGGGCTGAATAGTCAAGTATCGAATCTGCTCTTTTATATATGAGCGTTGTAATTGGAGTGATTTAGTTGCTTCGTAATATATCAACTATAGCTCTGAACTTTCCAATTCCAGGGTATTTGTACCGATCCAGCTGTTATAACATTAGATCGGAGAAAAAGCACCAAAGATCTGAGAAGCGCCGTTAAAAAGGTGACTGCAACTGCTTCTTCTATTATTTGTGTTAAGTTAAGTATATTTTGCTAGTGTTGTGTTCGTGTTGCCGATGTTATTCTGGGAAGTTGGAGTACTTAAAAAGTTTAAATTACTGACGAGGTAAACCTGTAAAAAGAGGAAAACAATTTAGTTTCGGAAATACTTTGTATTTTTGTTTTGGCATCACTATAGTATGGGCTAGTGTGCAGTTTACAACTATTTATGTGGTTTAGTACTATCTCTTGAACAGTAGCCAGTACCTCAAGTTAATATTATCATGACCTTATTAGATTGGTCCATCAGACGCCCAGGGATCAGAAAAGTTTACCTTGCATACTGCCAAGGATCTCCCAGCTGGCTTGCATCTTTATCAGGAGATTCCAGGTTAGAGTTTGTGCCATGGATGTAGCTTGTGATGTCAACTAGTACGTAGTATTGTGCAAGTTGCTTATCATTTACATTATGTTAGAAATTGCGGTTTCCCATTTATATTTTATGCCAACAGATGAAGATAAATCAGTTATGGAATTCGAAATCTGTGATGGCACGAAAGTATTTGTCTGGAACGGCGAAAAGGTAATGAATACCAAATAGTGGACAGAACTGAAGACGAGGCTAGTTATTGGTATATACGAAACATTTTAATATGTGGCTCTGATTGAGTGGAACAATCATTCAACACGTTAGTTGCAATGCATCCTTTGTGCACCTAGAATATAGTCACTATAGTGTTGGAGTGGTTTAAAACGATTAGGGTAGAGCTAGTAAAGCTCGCAAATGATTTCCAATACTGCGATAAATTCAAGATTTTGGGAAAACCAAATTACATTAGACCAGATCAGATGCGAATGAAGTTCTTCCATTAACATTTTATCAAATAAAACAATATAGGTAGAAACACATTTATTTATTTTTTTGCATTTTTTCATCTCACGATTTTTACTTGAATCTTGAATACTTACTTGAAGTCAGTATCAGTGATCTCTATAAGTCAGTGACTTGAGTCTTCACATTATCATTTCAGAATGTCCCTCCATTATGTTACAACACAAATCCTGTAATACAAATACGATTATATAAATGTAAATATCGAATAACCATTTCCGCATTATTATTGCATCTTATTTAATGAGGTACTCCCCGTTATCTTCATTGAAATATATGTGCCGAACAACATATTAATTCACCCATCACTCATATTTCACTTTCGTTCAAACAAAGTTTGATACATATAAGCCATATTTAAAACTATTAGTTGATCAAGTTCATTTCTTGATCCATCTGTTTAGTGACACAGAGAACTAGTTCACACAGATTGATCTTCTTCTATAAACTGGCAACAAGCACCTTGCTTGCAGTAAGTGCCATGATGAAAGCCTAATAGAAAACTCTCACCATGTATAATAATTATTATAATTAAAACATTATTATTAATAATTATATCTACGAATCTATTGTTTCATTCAACTATGTGTTCAGTTGGTGAATCCCCTCCCCTTGCGTTGCTGTTACGCCTCTGTCAGAACTTACCAGAACAGTGGTTTATTGGGTTTTCTATTTTAGGCAGTTATACGGGTACCATGACTGACTGAACGTAATAACTTACGCGTACGGCTGAGAACGTTATTATACGAGGTTTTGGATTATTTGTTTTTAACCGACTATTAGCATTCACAGCTCATTTATTGATTGTTCAGATCCGGAAAGGTCACACTATTTGCTTTGTGAAAATAATTCTGATATGCAACATAGAAGACTTGGCAACGGTTGTTATATAAAGGACGTTATATTTGTTTTCCAGGTGGATGGAACGTCAGTCCACCCAGGCGTAGAACACGAACCTGTTCTTTTGTCCATTACGTATTCTACAAGTTTGGGTGATAGCGATCATCTTGAACTGCTGAAAGCATTTCCCAAGAGCTGCACTCTCGGCGAACTCAAGGTACCAGTTATTTTATGTTTTGCCGTATTTTGTTGTGACATCGCTAGTGTCTTGTAATATTAATAATAATAATAATAATAATAATAATAATAACAATAATAATAATAATAATAATAATACTAAGGCTGTTACACATGACAAAAAAATATTTGTATCAATGCTAAGAGTTATGAAAACGGTGAAACTACTTAGCATAATTACAAATTACTCTGATTTTTAATTAAAAAGGTTTGTATCAAAGGGTGACCTTACACTGATTGTATACATGAAAGTGATTTATATTTCAATGTCAAGCAGTGCTTACACGTATCAGTGGTGCTGACTTTCAGAATTGGTTAACCTATCTGTGGCTAATAACAGCACTTCTGTATTTTCTTTAGATTATTATTGCTGAACTGCTTGGTTTGGAATTAGAGTATATGATCTTTAACGTATTAAGAATGAAAGGTAGGTAACAAGTCTAATATTTACAGCTGATATACAACAGGCAATAGGGAAAGCTCCTTATTTTCTGTGTAACTTCTTTTTTCTTGTAAACGAAGCAAAATAAGCCAACAGAGCATCAGATCCTGAGATATTTTGTTGATAATTTCGTCCAAAATAATTCAATAACTTAGGAAATTAGAGCTCCCATCATGTTTTAGCGACTGAGCATTGCGATTTTCCTATTGTTTTTATACTACTATTGTACATGGAAAACGTTATGCGAAATACCAACTTCCCCTTCAGTACTAAATACAGGTCTCTTTTGCAGCTAGCTGCATACTTCCCGCCAATCTTGTCTGAGCCACTTCCTAAACGAGACACTATCTATGTGAAGACGGTCTAAAGCAGACAAAGAATACTTGGAAGTACTGCTAAAATAACATTCGGAAGTGCATATATCTCAGTATTATAAGGAGTTCTCCACTGATTGAAAAATACATGATCTAATAATCTATCACTCAGTATCACCCGGCAGCTTACTATTGCCTCCATCGTGTTTAATGCCCTGTTGCTCATGCTGTCTCGCAGTGGTATATATGGCAGTGCACAAGAAGACTGTGAACTCTCTCTAACATGGAAACTAGAACTGACTGCAAGTGTAGTATACAATGTGCACATTCTGGTCTGTTTGTGTTCTGATATATCTAAACGAGTTTCGTGCCAGTTTACTTCAAGGACTTTAGCTAACAAGTAGTAACACTTAGCTGTTTGCCAGCACCCTAATCTCAAAGCTTTTTGCATTGTAACTACAGGTTTCGTACTGTTTGATTATGATATTTTTTTGCATTTCAGGAAAATCTTCATTTATTACTGAAGAGCTGACGTCATACCAGGTAATCATTTTCTTCGCTTGTGTTACGCTACACGTTCTTTTTCATCATAGGAAATACGAAACACAGACAAGCAGAAACTAGTTTAACTTCAAACTCCTCAATACGTGAACAGTGTGGTTGGGTAGCGATATTAATTTGACAAAAGGGTGACATCTCTCGCATGAGAACTGCGATGGTCCTCACGGGTTTTTTCCCTTCATTCTTGTGTCACTTCAGGACAGCAATACGTTGTACGAGCTGCAGTTCTTTGATGGAGAGAAGTTAACAGTTGCAAGTAAAGATGGTGGAAGGTATTATGAACTTCCTATTTCTCGTTTTAGGTGATGTACATTAGATTTAATTTTCCTGTGCATATGCAATGTTATTTTGCGTACTACTGTCACTTTATGTTTATAGTTTGATTTCGTTGTCTAACGTGATTGGTTGGAGTCGTTGACGGTTAGAATTATTTTAGTTGTCATTCAATAACTGTGCTCACTTGGTGGGTGGCTCCGTCGAAACCGAAACCAATTGCAGAACTGCACACATGTTAGGAATCCTACTGATGATCATTTACTGTTTATTTTATCATTTATTGTTCATTTATTTTAAGGAATGTGGTGTTTGTGTTTCCTTACACATTACTGTAGAAATGTTTGATGTTGTTAATGTGCTACGGATTGATTTCAGTGATGCGTCGGTCCTGGCAGCAGTGGAGGCAGCACAGCAAAGCAACCTCGTGACCCTTGTAGTAGAAAACAGATGCGTGGTAAGACTTATAAGTTCATGACGTAGTAGTCATTGATTGGATGCTTGAGACTGAGACTTTTCTTTGTTAAAATGTTCAAAGAGGTTTAAAATTTGAAAAGAGATTTGTTCAATATAAGTATATCAGTTATGAAACTTCTTCAAACTGGCGACATTGCTTACCCGTTAATTGTGCATAGAAGTTCACAGTTTGACTGTTGAAGTGACTGTTTGCGACGTGTTACGTCATGATATGGAAAACAACCTTTACACCAAAATAGCATTAGTGTAAGCTTGGATTATTGCTTGTTTTTGCTTTTTATAGTGCTGCGCGTGCTATCTGACAAGACTTGATGAGGCGTTCAAACGTTTGGCTAGGCATGTGGAAACCGTAACAGGTGTAGAGATGTCCGAGTCAAAGGTTTCTGTCTTCTCATCAAGTGTCGTCCGTCTCCCTAAACAGAAACGTGTCGAATTGTCAACGGTAGAATCGCTGCTGAGCCAAACATCGCATCTTCACATGAGACGGCCTAATGCTAATGAGCTAGCTACTTGTATTGTTTTACTTCATTAGGATTAGGTTCGTCATATGAGAAGTTCGACGTTTGACCTGAGCATAATTGATAAAAGACTCCTTCACTCTCAGTAAATTGTCATTCCGGTTGGATCGAGAAGCGAATTATACCCGCTTACAAATAATAACGAAGGCTCAGTTTCAACATTACTCCACTCTCGTCTCCAGGGCCTTGCACCCTCTTTTTTAAACAGTGCCCACATTATGTAAACCAGCGGTATATGTAGTGCGATCAAGTGCTCTGGATATCCTCATTCTGGTTCCAAGAGCTTTGCTCGCTCTTTTAGCAGTGTCCGCGTTGTCATCCAGCGGTATTTGTAGTGAGAGCCTTGCTCAGTCTTTAAACAGTGCCCGCGTTGTCATCCAGCGGTATTTGTAGTGCTGTTATAAGAACCAGCAAGGCTCTGGGTACGAGAATATCTCCAAATCAGGCCGTAGATCAGGTGACTTCCTGTTGCTACCGCCGACAAACTATAGCGTGTAAATAGCCAGTTTAGATATCTAGGTCAGTGGTTCCCTTATCGATCAGATAGTTCCCCGTATAAAGTTTATTCCAATCATGCAGCACGTGGCCCAACACGTCAAGTGAAAGTATTGATTCAGCTTTTGAACGAAAGGTAATGGATTTTCGAAGCGTTTAAAAAAGTCTAAATGATGGGCTAATGGTTTGATTTTTGTTCACAGTTTTATTTTTTATTTGTTTTATTTGACCTAGCGTTTCCGTGGTTTTTATCAACGGAATCAGACAGTTATTTCTCATCATGAAAATACATTAAATTTTTTGCCATTCTTTGTTCAGCTGCATTGACGCGTATTGTATAAAAAAGAACTTGAATGCACATGCACAATTCTTAAAAACTAGTGGACGTTTTTCTCGTTTATGCAATGCCGATTTTTCTTCACTACATTGTCAAACTCTTAATGGTAATTTAGAATACATTCGTGTAGACGATATTTTTACATTACTGTATATTTATTTTCAAGAAAGCTACTCGAAGATGCAACTTAATGATTATCTTTTGTTCCTTATTTACACAGCGTGAAGCCGACAGAGCGGACACGGCATGGCCACTGATCCCCGTGTCCACGATGAAGGACCAGGTTTGAAGTTTGTTTCGATAATATACGATAATGCAAATTATTAGTGTGATGTGATATTTTATCGTGTTTAAGTTGACGTGAGAATTCACAACATTTAAGCTGCTCGTACAAATGAAATACATAGAGGATATTACACAGTAGCGAGAAGATTAGTGGATTTTACCTTCGAGTGACAAGATAGTATCCAGCATACTGGGTAATGTTCTTTTTATTAAATATGGAAAACAAAAAATCAGAATGAGACAAGGTTTAGGAAATCTAGAAAATCATGTTTAACGTAAAACGTATCGATATGCCACGCACGTGCGTAACATATATACCTCGTGTAGCATCGTTTGCGGAATTGTTCGGTCCGTAGGGAAAATTATGGGGTTTTTTTCGCGCGGATCATGAAAACGGGAAGGAAAAAAATGAGGAGCTATAAATTACCGTACTGACCGAGCAAACGAGGCTATAAGATGTTTATTATATGGCTTTGTTAATCATTTGAAGCAAGTGAAGGCTGTAAAACTTGAAAAAGTAAACAAACGACAGCCACTTCAGAGCAAGAGGTCCGTACGGCAACTTACGGACCTGAAATTGACCAATCATAGCGCGCAAAATTAATCAGCCATATATAATAAGGTCAATAAGAAAAATTGTTGCGCGCCATGTGAATGTTACCTGAAATACAGTCATCTGATTGGACAGTTCAGTATTGTCAACTGTTTACAATGCTAAGGAACTACTGAACTCACAGCCGAGCCAGCGGTCCATAACTGCTTGGTTTTGGACCGTCTTCCCGGATATAAACACCCTTTTGTTATTCCTGTAGCATGGTTAAAGCCCAAAGCCATCCGACAGTTCGGACAGAGTCCGAGAGAGGAAAGCAATGTACCAAACCAAGTTTTGATTTAATTATATATCACGATCTGTTTCTGTTGATTATGGGACCGGGGTTTGGTTAGAATTAATTCTAGGGATAGATTCCTGTATGGTTTTGAAGCTTATCTTAAAATACTCTTAATTTATTTCTTGCCTCGCCAGCTAGTCTGTGATCTCAAGCTTCAGATTCTCAAAGAAACAGATCTGTCATGGCCATCTGGTAGGTGATGCATACTTTTAGTCAAGTGGATATTGCACTGTGGCACCGTAGAATTCCCAAATACTC
>JANVCJ010086776.1:0-10737 GCA_026413505.1 Epizoanthus ramosus
TTTTATATAAGAACAATTTTCATTTTTCAGGCTTAATGTGTTCTTATGTATATGGTACTTTTTTGACCAAATTTCAGTCTGAGTGTTCTTAATCCACTTGTTCTTTTATGCGGGTTTTTACTGTATAAGATTTTAACATTTTGTAAAGATGATCTCAAAACAGATATAAAGATAGCTTCTGAATTGTGTGGGGTTAATATTATATTTATTAGTAATATACCGATTATATGAGTTTCATTTGGACATGTGCATTGCGTTTAGGTGCAAGACCCAAACCAGGCCCAGGCCCTAAACCAGTTGGACGAGGTGAGCGTCATGGTGCAGTTGTGAAATAAATTCTTCTTTCAACCTGGCTGTCTTAATATTCTCACAAGGATACCATCTTTTTAGTAATTTTGTTCTGTCTGTCTGTAATTTCATTTGTCTTTCTATCTGTCTCCGTCTGTTTGCCTGCAATACCGTCTGTCTGTCTGTCTGTCTGTCTTCAGTCCTTTTTTTTTTCTCTGTCTGTCAGTCTTCCGGTTTGTGTGTTTATCTATCCGTCATTTTGTTTGTCTTTCTCTCTGCCTGTGTTTTCTGTTTATCTGTCTTTTGTCCCTTGTCGGTTCACCTGCCCTTATGCCTATCATTTTATTTGTTTTTCTGTTTGTATCTTTTCCTGTCTGTCTTTCTTTCTGTCTGTGTCTGCTTGTTTGTCTTTCTGGCCGCCATTCTGCTTGTCTCGTGTCTATCTGTTGGGTATGAATTCTGTTAAACGCTAGAGTATCAAACTCTTTAATGGATGCTAACACTGACTTCTTCAGCAAATAATAATCTCGTTGACATTACGCACACATGACTTCAGAACCACAGTGAAATGTCTAGAAATGCTGACACATTCACTTGTGTTTACGCAGTGTGCAAGACTCGGCTTGACCTAGCGTTTGTTATCGACGGTTCTGGTAGCGTTGGTTTACGTAACTTCAGACGCTGCTTAAACTTTGTGAGGCGCCTTATAGCATCATTCAAGATCGGACGGCGCTACACACGAGTTGGTGTGATCGTGTACTCATCGAGACCCCGAGTAATATTTAACCTGCGTCAATATAATAACAAGAGAGGCGCCTTGAATGCCGTGAAACGGATCAGGTAACTAGCAAGTATTAGTTGGGACACAATGCTGTGTGTACGATCTTCATTCTGTACAGCAACTTAGCTCAACTTATTATTTGTAGAATATTTAATATTCTCCAGTATGTATGCTGGACTGATTTTGAATTGAGAAATGCTTAACTTGGCTGAAATTGCTTCAACACTATCCTGATTTTGCCTGTTTTGTCTATTTTGTGCTATCATATGCTTGCAAGAATTTTACGATACGATCTAGCTATACCTTGCGGGCGAAATTTCAATTTTTTATATCATATACATATGTTTTATATACATTCGGCCATATACTGCAAATACCAGCAAGTTTGGTCTCATGTCTGACGATTAGAACTTGTGTTGACTTGCATCGACTTGCGATTTCGTTTGTCCAAGACTTAAAGATACAAATTCAAAGTTGTAATGGTCGTTGTGCGAAATAAATACACTCTTTTTGTTTTAGAAGAATATACTTTATAAGAATATCGAGGCTGAAATGAGCGAAATGTTAAGAATATTGTAAGAATATACCCGAGGCTGAGATTTTGTTGAGAATACATTTTTGTGTGTTGAAAATCTGTCAAATACAATAAACTCGCATGGTTTTAACTAAACCATTAAAAACTATGGCAAATTCTTCCTTCTTTATATTAACGGCAAAACCAGCCAATAAAATGATAAGAAAGGCGGTACTTAATGCCAAAATTATTTTGTAAAAGGCAAAACAACCAAACAAAACGATAATAAGGAAATACTATATTCCATAATCTAAGAATATTCACAAGAATATTTTCAGCCTAAAATCGGCAAAAAAATAAGAATATCCAGCCTGGGCCTGAAAAACAATATTCTTCTAAAAAAAAAAGGAGTGTATGTTATGTTTTTACCCGTGAGGATGAAAGATCTCAGCTGACGTTTCGAGCGCTAGGCCTTCGTCAGAGCAAAAGAAGGGCTAGCGCTCGAAGGGCTATCTGATATAATGACTAAATATAAATAACTGTAATTTTGTTTAGTGCAGACAACTACTCGGCTAGTCCTAGAAACAGGTTATTGCTTCACTCTTTGCAAAATTAATGATTACGTGGAAGAACCAGACTATCAGTGCTAATAGGTCCCCATAGTTTGCCTCGTGAAATACTACATGTCAGTCTGAACACTGACCCGGTACCGAAACAGTTTCAAGTCAAATGTTCAGGAAGCGTAACCAAGTGCGTCAACATATAAAATCAAAATGTCTCCAAAAAAACACTACACTCCTTCGATGAGAATGTATCTTTTAATTAGCGTGAGTATTTGATATGTTTTTTCTAGATAAAAATAATTAACGAACTAGCAAAATTGCAGAATTTATTCAAACGACTGAAATGTAGACCCAACTTTAACGACAACGTGGTAGGGAATCACAAAGTGTCCGATTTACTTCACACATGAAAATAATCTGTGTATTCATGCATTTTCAGCCAACAAGGATGCCCCTACTTTCGCTTAGCGCACCCAGAAAGTAGTTAAGATACACTTTTGTAGCAGATAACCTGTTGTGTTGTTAATTAATATTTTGTATATAGCGAGCTGTCCGTCAGGCTGGAAGAAATTCCAAGGACGATGCTACAAGTTTCATGACGACAAAAAGGCCTGGAATGGCGCACGAGCCAGCTGCAAATCCCAGGGAGCTGATCTTGTAACAATCCATTCCAAAGCCGAGAACAGCTTCGTGCACGCGATGATTAATGCTCGTACTTGGATAGGTCTTCATCGTGATGCTAAGGGGAAATTCACAAAGTGGGTCGACGGTAGCAATCTGGCATACACGAATTGGCATAAGAACGAACCAAACAACGTGAGCGAAAAGTGTGGTGAAATGTATAAACTTAACAACGGGGAGTGGAACGATACGGAATGCATAAGAAAGTCAGACTACGTTTGCGAAAAATGTGAGTAACATTTATCAGATCGTCCGCAATAGATACTACTATGTTCGCAAATCGTGGATAGTATCTAGTGCAGTATAAGTATCCGTTTTATTACAAACTTTAATTGAATTTCAATTTATCAGATTTCCAAGTAAAACAAGAGCAGGTTAGTGGAATGAGTCTCAAGCTCACCTACTTCATTAACACAAGATCCACTTGTGCATTTGCAAATTCAGTTCCATACATCCAAACTGATCAATTCAAGAATATATAAATGTGAATAATAATTCGAAAGCAAACGCCACAAAGCGGTAACAGTTTTAAAGCATATAGATACTGGGCCAAAAATATAGTTTTTGAAGACTGACCATATTAAGTTGCTTCGATATTTGAAATATGTAAAATACTTACGTATTTTGAAACTTTGAAAATGCCTTCACCTTTTCCTTTAAGTTTCTGAATGTTTCAGTTTTCAACAATCTGATTTATGTTCTCAAATTGGTTCGAGCTTCTTGCAACTGAGCACCTTCTCTCGAACATGTCCGATAATTTAATGAAATCAAATCGCGAGTTCTTTGGTACATACTACATACGAGTATATGCAGGAGACCCATCCATACTACAACACCTACACGTAAAATAGGACCTTAACCACTGGCAAGTAATAATCATAATCATTCTAATATAATCATCCAGGGTAGGGATAGGGTTCGGAATTGCCATCTTGCGCAAATACAACCACCAACCCACTCCACCTTCACTCATTTCTTAACTAACGAGGTGAACTAATCAGATAAATTATTTGATTTAAGAAACTGATATTATGATAACTGCTTTTTTGTGTATGTCTCTTCCAGAATGGCCTGGATCGAAGCAAGCCAAGCAACACAGAAGTACCAACGAGTTTCACAATGTTAATTAAATAAATTGTAGAATGCAATCTGTGATTAATCATTAATCATTAATCATATATGTGATTGCAAAGCCACTGGTTAAGCTCAGTAATACGAGGTGATTGTAATATTTATTGTGTCAGGTTTCTCATTTTAACTATATTTTATTAATTGAGAATTTCTTTTAAATGCGAAATTAAGAAATAAATTATTATTATTAGATTTGCTAGAACGCATTGTAGATTAATAACTTGTTTTATTATTGTAATTAAAGCAATAAATCATCAGATGGAGCAAATAGAGAAAAAATAAAACAACTGTTTTGCGTTACAACAGTGTTCTCTAATCAATGACCCTTCTAGATCTTTCATATAGAGTCAGGTTTTCTTGTACAAACTAAGAACATCTTTCTTTCTTTCGTCTGACTTAGAATCGGATTCTTTTGTTGCACGACAGAAATATCGAAGTGTGTTATTTGTATATTAATCCTTTTATTTACCATAAAACTTTTATATCACTTTTACAGCTCACGGAAACAAGTAGTAGTTAGAATTTTTAGTTTGCAATGTCATGTTTCATAAGGACTATTAACTTTCCGCATAAACACACAACCTTTTTTAAAAAGGTTTGCTTTAGCCAATTAGTAGCAATCACTTGAATACCCCAAAGACTGAAACACGTTCTTAATTTGTAAATGCAATAACACTCATAAAAAGCAACAAACTGACAGTTTTGCTGACTATAAGATTCTTGTTGGGTTGTACATACCTTAGTGTTCTAATGTTGACAGGAAGTTGGTTATTTTTCAATTCGGATACAACTTGACATTATTGGAAAATATACAATTGCCCTACGATCACACGAACAATGAAATGTAGCAACAAACATGTTTCATAGCACCGCTGGTGTCAGAACTGGACTGAAATGTGGTTTGATTACATTTTGTTTTCCCCCACTTCAATCCCACATTGCAACACTGCAGTAACACAGATTTTGAAAGTCCAATATGAACAGAGACAATGATTTATCTTTCTTAATGGCAATAGCCAATACAGTGCAGCTTTTTGGTGTTTTTCGCGAATTTGTAAGAAGTAAATAAACTGTGACATATTAATAGTGAAATAGGGCAATTGTAAATAACCAAAGTGATAATAGTTACTTGATCGACAGTTAAATTACCAGTTTTTGTTACCAATCAGTTGGCCCCATCGACAACCTCGATAATAAATTCATCTGTTATTGTATTTCAAGTAGCAACGAAACCTTTTGAATAATCCATCGGGTTATGCGTTTGCTCCTCCAGTAACTCCATGGTTATGCAATGGTTAACAAATAAAAACTACACTTTTATAGATGGGAAGGGGTATAAGTATAGGTAATTGAATGGCGACGAGTGACATTAGAGATAAATTTCACTTGTGTTTTGTCAAAATTCTAACTAGTTTGAAGTGTTTTTGGGCCATATACTTGAGTCGCACGCGTGCTATCATCTGGCTATTTTAGTAAAAGTTGAACTTGTAAAAGTGCAAAATGATTTTAATTAAAACTATTTGCCATTACAATAAATTCAATTTTTATTATACTTTACCGCATGTAACGTATTTCAAAGACGAAAATGCGGCAATGTTCTTAAAAATATTCAACATACAGATTACAGTGATCGGCGGGAAATGACAATGGTCAATGTTTCAAAAAGGTGAACTTCATATCAAAAGCCAATTTTAAAATTACTTCTCAGGAAGCAAACAAACGATTTATCCAGCTCACACAACATGCTATAGATGAAAAATTCTGTCTTACAGAGCCAAAGGCAAAAGTTGTTTTCCCTGATAAAACATCACAAATATGACAAGCAATAATACAAGAAGTCACTCTGAACTACTAGAATCAAAGAAGCTGGCATTGATTTGAATACCTGTGAACGTGGGTTTCGACTCACCGGGATTCATTCATCATTTTCCAGTGATATTGATTATCTTCGAGTAGTTTTCTGGCTTTTCCCTCAAGAACTTTTCTTGAATGGAAAGATTATGTGTCCTTCAAGATGGAAAACTGAAAATGTTTCTCTTTCAAATAGAGGTCAAAAGCAGTCACTTCCTTCTTCAGTTCTTGTTTACGGACAGCAAAATATAATTCTTCAAAACTTTCTCGATTAACGCTGGCTGAAACTCTTCTAAACTTTCTTCATAATTATTTCCGAGACACCACCACGAAACACTTTTCCCCATTGAGTAGTATTTTTCCGAGTATTTTCATTTTCTGAAGCAGTTAAATTCCTCTTCGCGGGTTGCTGAACTGCAACTGGAAACCAGGACGTCATTTTGGATGTGAATGGACACACTCGACTCAGGCAGGCCAGTATGTCGCCATCAGCATTGTCATAGCAACAGTGTAATTTCACACGTGAAATTACAACGTAACGGTGAAATTACCAGGTGAAATTAGGGAGTAATTTGTCACTCGTGGTGTTACATGGTTTACAGTAAGTTCAACACGTTCATAATTCATCAAGCAAACACAAAAGAAAACCAACACCGTGACGTGTTTTGATATGTGATGAAAAACTGCTGCCTTTTGCATACGTTAATTCTCAACCAAATCTTAAATTGTTTGCGAATGTATGTCGTTGTTTCTTCGTCTCTGTTCTCGGTGTTTGATATGCGATCAAAAAATTCTTCTCACGTTTAACATATTAATTAATATTAAACTAGATTTCTCAAATTCGTTAATAATTCGTCAAGCAAACACAAAGTAAAATCAATATCGTGACGTGTTTCGTTATGCGACGAGAATCTGCTGGGTTTTGCATACATGTTCCTTGATTCTCAACCAAAACTTTAAATTAATCGAAACAATTTTCATTATATACCAAACACCTCGAACTTCATCTAAAACAAACTCCGCCACAACGCATGTTAACTCTAAGTCGAGCAATGGTTGGTGGGGGGGGGGGGGGAGTACTTTTGGTAAGGATGTGCCGAACATGCCCACTTCACACATTTCCGACAGCGTTTTAGATCCACAAATGAATGAAAAGATACCTTTGGGAGCAAGGTCCTTTAAAACCATTAACTGTTGGGCAACACATATATACCCGAATACACTGTCAGTGTATGGATGTACCCTCGGGTTCAAGTGGTGGTTTCGAGTTATAGAATAACCTCCTTCCATGCTGACATTTGATTAATTGGTTTCCGGTCTACCTCGTCTCCGTCAACAATCAAATAGTTCCGCTTGTTCGACAAAATACTAAGACTGTAGTGAGGACATCACGAAACTGCCAGCTCACAAAATCCTCAAACAGCTGCTAACTGAACAAGATGAAGCTTCTATTTTTCCTTATTCTTGTGCTTGCTGCTGTGTTAGTTAACGGCAACGTTGTGGGTAAGGTATTTAGACTGGTTTTACAGCTCTTCAGCTCTTCAATTGTTTTCAAAAGTTGGCTTTCCTAGCCATGAATATTACTAGGAATTATCCATTTATTCTAAACTTTTTAGTGAAAAAGAAAAGAAAAGAAAAAAGGAATGAGTAAACCTTCGCACATTTAACTTACTTTGATGTACTGTTAACATTTAGGAAATAAGGTTTATGTCTTGGAGACTGATGCCAGCTTCTTGAATATTTAAGATGATAGCTCATATTGTCTTATCTTCATTCTTCCAGTCTTTGGACAACTTGAACTCATGATAACTCATGTCTAAGATCAAGGTGAATTTGGAACTTGCACTCTTTTCAAAGTCATTCTCCCGCGCGATAGAATGATTTGTGTGTTTTAACAAGTTAAAACTTTCTTCGGTCTTATATAATATTTGCTTTTCAATTTGGTATTGAGTATTTACATATCCTTGAAATGCCCAATCTAATCGTTATGATGTATACTAATCAGAATAAGATTTAGAGTTCTTGTCTATTTCCCACAGAAACTGAACCTGGCGAAATCGACGAGCCAATTGAAGACGAAATCGAACCGGCAAAGAGAGGTTAGGTTTTGTATAGAAGGAAACTAATATTTGTAAACAGATAGCAAAATCTCTTTGCATAATATTTATGGTTTAGTTTAGTTATTAAAATAACTATTATTCTCCTCGTTTGATTACAAACATACGAGGGAGTCTTACTCCGTTCCTTGCACCCCTCCCCCTCGGGACAGATAGGGTTAAGACTAGTTGTAATAACAATTTAAAGTATGCAAGAGATGACTTTTTTTAGTTATTTTATGAACCAGAACTGCTAAACAAAACGCTACTTTTTACAGTAAAATCCTATGGAAATAAATCTGACTAGTTCGATCGTGATCTTTGAAGGAAATAGTATAACTAATGTATGAGAGTTTCAAATTGTGCAATTATGTCTGCAAGCTGATAATAGTTACAGCCGCATGTTTCTTTGCATTCAAAAGGGAGAAAAGTACTGGATTTTGAAAAGTCATCGGTATCTGCATGTTGTATGAGTCGTGCATAATGCCCATCGAGGTTTTGTATTCTAAAAGATCCCGTTTTTTCTTCAAAATTGTTTCTCAACAAAAATGTCTGCATCCGCATTGACTGAGAGAAGTGCATAGCCAGTCAGAAAACAAAACTACTGATGAAGAAGACATATAATGTATGAGCATTAAAATGTGTACTTGTTCGAAGAACAAGCTCATCAAATTCAACAAGATGACTAGGTGACAGAACGATTTTCTTGTTTGATTTTCCTAAGGATGATTACATACAGGACCATACAGTGAAATATGACATAACATATAGAGTTGATTACATAGACAACCCAGGTAAATGAAACAAGTAGTGAAGAGAACTCAGAGCGTTTTGCTAATTGGTAACTTGTCTTTTGTTAGATCTTATAGTATGTCAGAGTTAACATTTCTGATGATCAGTAAATCTATGAAAATATGCTGGAATCTCAAAAACATATAGATATAGGAAAACCTCAGATCACTTATTCGTGACATATGTGAACAAGTGTTAGGAGGAACTCGACGTACTTGAAGATTCCGTATTGTCACTGATTGGTTTGTCTACTTCACCTTCCGCCACTCTAAACGCGCCTAAATATAGCTCATTGATCAATAAGCACCTTCCTTGCAGATGGAATATTAAATTACCGCTTTATTTTTTTTCTTTCTTTCACCTGATGTCTGGTTCCCTCCTAGAATGTCAGAGTTAACTTGCCAGTTAATGATCACATCAAGTCGTTATTTTCTCTCTACGATAAATTATTTAGTGCTTGTATTTAAACTACTTGTGTTGTTTCTTAACTCTTTAGTGGTGCCAAATGTGAAAGACACCATCCACGTAACTTGCTGTCACCATTTTAAGTTAACTGGACAGTGCACCTTCGATCCGATTTACAAAGTCTGTCAGTTCACGTGTGCCTGCTACAACATCCTCTCCGACCAGAGTTGTGGCTTCCTCAAGAGCAAGGGAGAGTGTAAACACCTTTACTACAAGAAGTATTGTCGCAAGGCTTGCAACTGGTGTCCATGGCTTACAAAACCGGGTATGGCTGTAAAACTGAGATAAGGTTTTAAACATGCATGAATTAGAACAAAGATTCGTACAGTGAGCTCTGGCTACGTTGTGTAGGACAAAGCTATCTTTCAGGTGTAAATTATAATATGAATAATTTTAGTTAACATATATAGCATTCAGATAAATTGAAGAAAATTATAAAGGAACAATACTGAACAAGAAAGATGATCAATAACAGCAATAAACAAAGGAACAATAATTATTTCATTTCTAGGTCTAAAGGCCCCACTAATACCACATCTTCTACTTCTGTTACTGTCTTTATGTACTTGCATTGTTGTGGCGACAAATCTTGTTTTACACAATTTACAATCTCTGATTCATGTTTTTATATTATTTCCATATATTGATATAATATATAATTCTATAAGCATTCTGACTATACCAAATACTCTTCTATAAAATATGTTGAAGGATTGAATTCAAACACATTGAATTTACTTCCTCACTTACGTAAACCAGCTCGGCTATAGGCTTATCCATTTACAGCCAGCTTAGCTACTTAACACATCCTATAAAGCAACCGAGGTGCACTTTTACAATTGTTTTTATAGTAGATAACTTATTGTGGTTTCAATTACTATTTCATATGCAGCGAGCTGTCCGGCAGGCTGGAAGAGATTCCAAGGACGATGCTACAAGTTTGGAGACGACACAAAGTCCTGGTATGATGCACAAAAAAGTTGCAAATCTCAAGGATCTAATCTGGTCACAATTCATTCCAAAGCTGAGAACGACTTCGTGCTCAAGAATATTGGCTCCCATTCATGGATTGGACTTCGTCGTGGATCTGACGGTAAATTCACAAAGTGGATCGATGGAAGCAGCCTGACCTTTAAGAATTGGGCGCTCAAACAACCAAACAGCAAGAAGGAAATATGCGTTATGATATACAAGAACAGTAACGGAACCTGGAGCGATTGGCCTTGCCAGGAAGCGGGAGCCTATGTTTGCGAAAAATGTAAGTAACGTTTTCCTTATTCAGGTCAGCCATGATGGAGATATATTGGCTAATCGTAGAAAGTGCGAAAGATTGCGTACATAACCTGCAGAAACAATTATTTTGTTTGAACTGATAATTGAAGTTCAATTGAGTAAATTTGACAGGCAGAGCAATTGCAACGGTGTTCAAGTAGTTTGTCAACATGAAATCTATTTATGGTCTTTATGTATTGCATTCCTAAGTTCACTTCTGCAAATCTAGTTCATGAACATCAGGATACCGTAAAAGCTCTAATAAGTCCCGGGGGGCTTATTAATTTTCAGGCCTTCCAGAGG